>JACEFZ010014517.1:0-48830 GCA_014155875.1 Cepaea nemoralis
AAACCCCCAGATGACATATTTTGACAAGTGACTGCAGGCTGACACAGAGGTTTATGAGTCACACTTGACATTTGGCATCACTGGTGGCACCAGCAGTCAAGATGGCAGGCAGGGATAATGTAGCTGTATTCACAAAATCAGTGTGCCATGACAACAATCAGCATTCCTGCACTGGCACATCTGCCCAGCCAGGCACACCACATATGGTGTGCCCCAGGCTACTGGGTCAGGATTGAATGATTGATTGATTGATTTAGGAACCGACATCACAGCATTTGGGGCATTCCCATTAGCACTCCGTCCCTATCCCCAGCAGCCAGCGAAGAGTTCCAACACCAATAGTACCAGTAGCAATCTGATTATATGTCTGTCTCACCTTTCCTCTGAGCGTCGAGCGTTGGCCAGATCCCATCAGTCACTCCTCGCTGTCTCATTCTTGCCAGACCATGGTGATCCATTTGCTCCTCCGAGGTGTGCACGTGCTCCCACAAGGCCGCAACCACATCTGCCTTGTCATGCATCAATGCTCCGCCAAGTTTTGCTGAGCCAGCCAATCTGTCCGCCTGTTCATTCCCCAGCACACTGGCATGCCCCGGAGAAAAGATCCAGGCAATACTTGCCTCCCATGACCTCCGAAGCGAAGCAAGCCACTCTGCCCGAAGCTTGCCTGTCCTCACCTTCCTTAGCATGCTTTCTGAGTCAGTTACTTTCAGGTTTAATGCCCTGCAGAGGCAGGATGATTTGTGCCAGTCGGCAGGGCTATGGGTTCAAACCAGCCCCCTCACATGGGTACCACCCAGCCCCCTCACACGGGTACCACATCATTGTAAGAATGTTCTGGCTATTGTCTGGGATAAGCAGACATAGTATGATGTGCACCAGTAGGTATTTTGTGTTACCTTGCGATACATTCATGTAGATATTTTGTGTCACCTTGTGATACATTCATGTAGATATTTTGTGTCACCTTGTGATACATTCATGTAGATATTTTGTGTCACCTTGTGATACATTCATGTAGATATTTTGTGTCACCTTGTGATACATTCATGTAGATATTTTGTGTCACCTTGTGATACATTCATGTAGATATTTGGTGCCGCCTTGCGATACATCCATGTAGATATTTTGTATCACCTTGTGATACATTCGTGTAGATATTTTGTGCCGCCTTGTGATACATCCATGTAGATATTTTGTGTCACCTTGTGATACATTCATGTAGATATTTGGTGCCGCCTTGCGATACATCCATGTAGATATTTTGTATCACCTTGTGATACATTCATGTAGATATTTTGTGCCGCCTTGTGATACATCCATGTAGATATTTTGTATCACCTTGTGATACATTCGTGTAGATATTTTGTGTCACCTTGTGATACATCCTTGCAGATATTTTGTGTCACCTTGTGATACATTCGTCTAGATATTTTGTGTCACCTTAATACATCCATGTATATATTTATATACTATTATAGATATTTTATTTATGTATATGTGTTACATCTGTGTAGATATTTTGTGTCATCTTGTGTTACATCCGTGTAGATATTTTGAGTCTTGTGTTACATCCATGTAGATATTTTGTGTCACCTTGATACATCCGTGTAGATATTTTGTGTCTTGTGTTACATCCATGTAGATATTTTGTGTCACCTTTATACATCCGTGTAGATATTTTGTGTCTTGTGTTACATCCATGTATATATTTTGTGTCACCTTGTGTTACATTCATGTAGTTATTTTGTGTCGTGTGTTACATCCATGTAGATATTTTGTGTCACCTTGTGTTACATCTGTGTAGATATTTTGTGTCTTGTGTTACATTCATGTAGATATTTTGTGTCACCTTGTGATACATTTGTGTAGATATTTTGTGTCACCTTGTGATACATTCATGTAGATATTTTGTGTCACCTTGTGATACATTTGTGTAGATATTTTGTGTCACCTTGTGATACATTCATGTAGATATTTTGTGTCCCCTTGTGATACATTTGTGTAGATATTTTGTGTCACCTTGTGATACATTCATGTAGATATTTTGTGTCCCCTTGTGATATATTTGTGTAGATATTTTGTGTCACCTTGTGATACATCCATGTAGATATTTTGTGTCACCTTGTGATACATTCATGTAGATATTTTGTGTCACCTTGTGATACATCAGTGTAGATATTTTGTGTCACCTTGTGATACATTCATGTAGATATTTTGTGTCTTGTGATACATCAGTGTAGATGTTTTATGTCACCTTGTGATACACTTGTGTAGATATTATGTGTCACCTTGTGATACATTTGTGTAGATATGTTTTACCTTATTATACACCGGTGTAGATATTTTGTGTCACCTTGTGTTGCATTTGTGTAGATATTTTGTTTTACCTTATGATACACCAGTGTAGATATTTTGTGTCACCTTGTGTTGCATTTGTGTAGATATTTTGTTTTACCTTATGATACAACCAGTGTAGATATTTTGTGTCACCTTGTGATACATCCATGTAGATATTTTGTGTTATTTTATGTATGTATGTTCTAAAATGATTTGACCCATCTATACAAACAGTGCTCGACCTTCACCCGATGGGCACTATTGAATTGTGTAGAATACGCTCAGTATAAGAGTATACAAGTATAAAAGTGTATGAAAGAAAACTCTAACCTGTACAGTTCGCATTCCTCAGGCTCAAGACCCCCCCCCCCCCCCCCCTGTCCTACACCGCAAGGTACTGTAGGCAGTAAATGACAGTTTTTTTTTTTAAAATAAGAGTAGGCTGAATGGGCCGTTGTACAGGCTAAGTTTAAAGAATTGGAAAACCTACCCTCAACAGGGAGGAGTGGTGACAGAGTGGTTAGTGCACTAACCCGGCAGGACACTTTCAGGTTTAATGCCCTGCAGAGGCAGGATGATGTGTGCCAGTCAGCAGGGCTATGGGCTCAAACCAGCCCCCTCACATGGGTACCACTCAACCCCCTCACACGGGTACCACCCAGCCCCCTCACACGGATACCACATCATTGTAAGAATGTTCTGGCAACAGCCAGGGAAGGGAAGTTCATGAGGAAGCAATCTGGCCACCTCACCTGGTATGCCAGGCCCTAGCATCACACAGCCCAGCTGCAGTATCTGCCACCTGTACCTGTGACCCACATCATATTTCAACACATGTTTTCCTGTAGTAAATTTGAATATCAAAGACGCAAACAATAGATTTCACAATTTACGGCCTGCCATATTTCACTGCATCTCGTCAGGAACCTACTGCAGAAATCACACAAGATAAATTAAAGTAATTAGATAGATCCTTCAAGCTGAAATATACAGTGCACATATCCACACAATAATTCCAATTGTCTACCACGGTAATTTTAGACTGACTATCATGCCTTTCTGTTTGCACATTAGCTTCTGTAAATTAATGGTGAAGCATAATATTTGTAGTATATGTGAGGAGGAGTTGGGTAGATGTCTTGTACTGTGAAGTACTTGAAGGTTGGTTTACACTGAGAGTTGATGCTTCCAACATGGTACCACTGTGGTATGTGATTGGGTTATGAGTGATATATACTTTTGTTCTCTTGTATTAGTGTTTATCCATCTTGTGTGTACATGTTGTATGTTTACCCATCTGTGTGTCTGTACTGTTGTATTAGTGTTTATCCATCTTGTGTGTACATGTTGTATGTTTACCCATCTGTGTGTCTGTACTGTTGTATTAGTGTTTATCCATCTTGTGTGTACATGTTGTATGTTTACCCATCTGTGTGTCTATACTGTTGTATTAGTGTTTATCCATCTTGTGTGTACATGTTGTATGTTTACCCATCTGTGTGTCTGTACTGTTGTATTAGTGTTTATCCATCTTGTGTGTGCATGTTGTATGTTTACCCATCTGTGTGTCTATACTGTTGTATTAGTGTTTATCCATCTTGTGTGTACATGTTGTATGTTTACCCATCTGTGTGTCTATACTGTTGTATCAGTGTTTATCCATCTTGTGTGTACATGTTGTATGTTTACCCATCTGTGTGTCTGTACTGTTGTATTAGTGTTTATCCATCTTGTGTGTACATGTTGTATGTTTACCCATCTGTGTGTCTATACTGTTGTATTAGTGTTTATCCATCTTGTGTGTGCATGTTGTATGTTTACCCATCTGTGTGTCTGTACTGTTGTATTAGTGTTTATCCATCTTGTGTGTACATGTTGTATGTTTACCCATCTGTGTGTCTATACTGTTGTATTAGTGTTTATCCATCTTGTGTGTACATGTTGTATGTTTACCCATCTGTGTGTCTGTACTGTTGTATTAGTGTTTATCCATCTTGTGTGTGCATGTTGTATGTTTACCCATCTGTGTGTCTATACTGTTGTATTAGTGTTTATCCATCTTGTGTGTACATGTTGTATGTTTACCCATCTGTGTGTCTATACTGTTGTATTAGTGTTTATCCATCTTGTGTGTGCATGTTGTATGTTTACCCATCTGTGTGTCTGTACTGTTGTATTAGTGTTTGGTCAATGTATGCACATCAACTGTGGTATTAATTTAATGTTTGATCCATCTTGTGTGTACATGTTGTATGTTTACCCATCTGTGTGTCTGTACTGTTGTATTAGTGTTTGGTCAATGTATGCACATCAACTGTGGTATTAATTTAATCTTTGATCCATCTATGTACATATGTTGTAATTATGTTTGTTTATCCCTGTGTATATACACTGTATTGTTTGTGTTCATGTATTGAGCATTAGTATTTAATCCTTCTTTGTACATGAATTATTGCATGCATAACACATTCTGCACTTCTCTACCATTACCTATGTATTTACACAATTGGTGTACATATTCTTTGATGACTGACGTGTATTTATTGCTCTCTTCCCCAGGTTTAATATTGCTGACCCAGTTCATTCATCATCAGATGTGCCACTACTGACCTCTGACATTTGCTGACACGGTGGTTTCACAAGATTCTCTCATTGCTGTTATGTTTGCTTTTCACACAAATTATTTCTGAGCATGAAATAATTCCGTGAGGACAGAGCAGTGCCTGGAAGGTTTGATATTCCTAGATCGGATATTGTGGTGTCTGCATCGTGCCCCAGTTATGTAGCCACTCAGTTTAGATGTCACTCGAGGCACGCTGGACCAGTGGTTTCTCAGTTCAGGTGAAAGGGACGATGAATGACAAGAGGTTTCACCAGTCCCCCTCCGCAACCAGTGCAGACTCTTCCAGGTTTCCATCTTCAATTCTAGTGGACGACACTTCTTCACACTCGTCATCTTCAGCATCACCCTCTTTGCAGTCAGCATCGGCTTCAGGCTCACCGTTGACCCCGCCACCAACACCACCCACTCTCTTCTCACCCTGTCAGGTGATATTCAGGGAAGCAGTTCAGAATGGGGACACCATGGAGCTCCAGCGGATCTTGGAGGAGAGGGAGGGTAAGATCAATGTTAACCTCTTTGACAAGGAGGGACAGACAGCACTGCACCACAGCTGCTTTAAGGGTAACCTTGAACTTGTTAAACTCTTGGTGCGCTTTGGTGCGGATGTCCGACTGGCCAACAGGGACGGATGGAACCCTTTGCACATAGCTGCTTATGGGGGTCATAACGATATTTTCTTGTTTTTGATGACTGTTCCAAGTCGAAGATCGTAGCTGCCATCTTCACAAACATTGAACAGACGTCTTTGTGAAAGCCATGGCTGGAATCTTCCTGAAAGTCTTCACTGAGGTCTGGGTAAAGGCTGCTGTAGTTGATGCATTTGTGAGGATTCTAGCTGATCCTTGGGATCATCTCAGCTGATCCTTCGGATCATCTCAGTTCATGCCTTTCACAGATCAAAGCTAACATCATGAGACGATCGGAAGAGGATCATAGCTGTCCTAAAGATTGCAGATTACATCATACAAAGATTGAAAATATATCATTGGAGGATGTGTGGCTTCACAAAGACTGAATCTCAAGCCAATGAAACAGCAGAATTCCCAGAAAATGTGTGCAAAAACTTGTGTATATATATATGTATGTGTGTACGTGTGCGTGTGTGCTTGCTAATAGTACAGTTGTATGTAATTATTGTGTACTTATATGCATTTCTAAGGTAAAACCGTTCAGTAATGAATGAACATATAACAGAAGGATTGAGATAAACGCACATGCTATGTTTAGCCAAAACTAGGGCCCATTTTTTAAACCATGGAGCTACATGTCACATGTCACCAGAGATTCAGGCTCTCTGCCAGGGAAATGTTGTTACCAGCCCTGGAATGTGTTTGTCTCCACTCTCCCCTCATTGTCCTCCCTCTCCCCTCATTGTCCTCCTGCCATAGACCGTTCACTCTCCCCACCCTCCCAGTGGCTGAGCCCCTCTAGTAGAAAACCAGTTTCATGTTTGTGCTATATGCCAGGGGGGCACTCACACCACAAAGGTTATATCCTATTTAGATTCCATTCCTGATTGACATTTACAGTGGGGGTGATCCAGATGACATTGCAGGTTCTTGTTCTCACTGAACTGTGTGTTTGTTTTGTCCTTGATGGTTTTCCCAGCAAGCAGTTGCCACAAATGAACAATCAAGTTCTCCTGTAAAATATATATTTTCATATAGTTTGGAGGTGGGGGGACCTCTCCGTGTGGCCAATGGTTAAGCCCTCTGCTTGGAGTTTGAAGGTTGTGGTTAATTCATTCAGAACATGAGTGCAGTTTTTTATGGAGACTCCTGGGGGGGGGGGGGGGGGGGGGGGTCATCGCTGAAGCTGTTAAGTTTGGGCTTTGTGTGATGCTCTGGGATAGCGGATGGCTGCTCTGTGAAGAGAGACCGAGACATATGGGACAACACTCGGTGCAATGAAGTGAACCATAGTTGTACAAACACCACCACTGGTGTTTTTCACTCACATACATTTGTCAACTGCAAGCCATTATGTAGCAGACTGCTGTGTGTTGTCACAAAGGTATGAGTGTTCACAAAGGTATGAGTGTTCACAAAGGTATGAGTGTTGACAAAGGTATGAGTGTTCACAAAGGTATGAGTGTTCACAAAGGTATGAGTGTTCACAAAGGTATGAGTGTTCACAAAGGTATGAGTGTTCACAAAGGTGTGAGTGTTCACAAAGGTGTGAGTGTTGACTGTTCAGACAGCAATGGCAAACTAGTGAACATCAAATTGCCTAGGAAACCATATTCAGAAAATGTTGGGATTGATTGCGAGAGAACTCCTTGACAGTGTTATTGTGGGAGCTAGGCGTGGCTTAGAGACTATAGCAGTCATTTCTGACTCAATGAGTACCAGGTTAGGATCCAGTTATGGACAGTGTACACAATGAGCAGACAAGCTGACAAACATCTCATGGCAGTGGAATTGTGTTTCTGAGGAACATGCAAAGAATACCATGGACAGACAGAAACACCAATGGGCAAGTCCTACAACAGGCAGATTAAATCCGTAAACTGATTAGAGAAATTAGATGTAGACAGCCACAATTTTGTGGACACGTTATGAGAAGAAATACACTAGAGACCTTGGTGACAGCTGGCAAGATAGAGAGGGGAAAAAAAAACAAGGGAAAGGCAGAGAAGTAAATATCTTTATCAACATGGCATGATAGAGACAAGAACATTGAGCTGACCAAGAATGGCAAAACATGACCGCCCACACTCATCGGCATGGCACATGATCATGATGGACAGTCTTTTCTGTGTGGAGGAAGTCCACGATGTCAGGCCCCCCACCTTCATCTCTGGGTTGTGTGGAGGGAGTCCATGATGTCAGGCCCCCCACCCTCATCTCTGAGTTGTGTGGAGGAAGTCCATAATGTCAGGCCCCACCTTCATCTCTGGGTTGTGTGGAGGGAGTCCACGATGTCAGGCCCCCCACCCTCATCTCTGGGTTGTGTGGAGGAAGTCCATGATGTCAGGCCCCACCCTCATCTCTGGGTTGTGTGGAGAGAGTCCATGATGTCAGGCCCCACCCTCATCTCTGGGTTGTGTGGAGAAAGTCCATGATGTCAGGCCCCATCCTCATCTCTGGGTTGTGTGGAGGGAGTCCACGATGTCAGCCCCCCCACCCTCATCTCTGGTTGTGTGGAGGAAGTCCACGATGTCAGGCCCCCCACCCTCATCTCTGGGTTGTGTGGAGGAAGTCCACGATGTCAGGCCCCCCACCCTCATCTCTGGGTTGTGTGGAGGAAGTACACGATGTCAGGCCCCCCACCCTCATCTCTGGGTTGTGTGGAGGAAGTCCATGATGTCAGGCCCCCACCCTCATCTCTGGGTTGTGTGGAGGAAGTCCATGATGTCAGGCCCCCACCCTCATCTCTGGTTGTGTGGAGGGAGTCCACGATGTCAGGCCCCCCACCCTCATCTCTGGGTTGTGTGGAGGGAGTCCACGATGTCAGGCCCCCCACCCTCATCTCTGGGTTGTGTGGAGGAAGTCCATGATGTCAGGCCCCCCCACCCTCATCTGTGGGTTGTGTGGAGGAAGTCCATGATGTCAGGCCCCCCACCCTCATCTCTGGGTTGTGTGGAGGGAGTCCACGATGTCAGGCCCCCCACCCTCATCTCTGGGTTGTGTGGAGGAAGTCCATGATGTCAGGCCCCCCCACCCTCATCTCTGGGTTGTGTGGAGGAAGTCCATGATGTCAGGCCCCACCCTCATCTCTGGGTTGTGTGGAGGAAGTCCATGATGTCAGGCCCCACCCTCATCTCTGGGTTGTGTGGAGGGAGTCCATGATGTCAGGCCCCACCTTCATCTCTGGGTTGTGTGGAGGGAGTCCATGATGTCAGGCCCCACCTTCATCTCTGGGTTGTGTGGAGGAAGTCCATGATGTCAGGCCCCACCTTCATCTCTGGGTTGTGTGGAGGAAGTCCATGATGTCAGGCCCCCACCCCCATCTGTGGGTTGTGACAACAGAGGGTAGGCCTCGTGTTTGGAGGTAGTCAAGAGTAGGCCAGTTTTGACACTGCCCTGGCAGTTTCAAAATGAAAAATATTTACCTACAAATATCCATATATTATGTATAACAGAACACCCAAGTGAAATGTTCTTTTTCTTTTTGCTTTCTCTCGCTTGTAACTCAAGCATAGTCAATGCACACTATTTCTACTCAAGCATAGTCAATGCACACTATTTCTTCTTCTCCTTCTTCTGCATTTATCCGGAGAGTTGTTTTTTTTTTTATGTGATTGCATTGTGCCTGTTTTCAGCAGAGCTGCGTTCTTGTGCCGTTAGGCTGACACATCCGACTTCTGCTGGCATTTGTTGACCGGGTTAACCTTCCTGGGTTATACACACTGTTTTATAGTAGTGATGGACTGAATTTTGCGTGTGGGTTAGTTTTCCCTATTAACAGTGTCCCTCGCCATCAGGCAAACCCGCTCCAACTTCAGAGGTACTTATAATTGTCCCCCAAGTCAAGGACGACAGGTCAACAATTTAGTACAGCTGTCCGGTGTAGGGGTTGAACCGCTTACCTCGGCATCAGCACACTGGATCTTTAAGAACACGCATTCTTATCCATTCAGCCATGCGGACCTGCACGAAAAGTTCTGTAATAGTCCCATTTGTCCACCATTTCTTTATAAAGGACAAAAAAGTATCGACATGCTCATCAGACGAAAATGTGATCATCATACATGTCAGAAATTTAGTTTTTAAATGGCCTCCATATTTATTTTTGTAAAAGTTTCAAAATCCATGGTTGTCTGGGAAACCTGCTTGCTGTGTGTGCTACACCAGTGTCATATCCACTGTTTGGTAACCACTGCCAGAAACTGGTGGGTACACAGTTTGGTAACCCCTGCCAGAGACTGGTGGGTGCACAGTTTGGTAACCCCTGCCAGAGACTGGTGGGTGCACAGTTTGGTAACCACTGCCAGAGACTGGTGGGTGCACAGTTTGGTAACCACTGCCAGAGACTGGTGGGTGCACAGTTTGGTAACCACTGCCAGAGACTGGTGGGTGCACAGTTTGGTAACCACTGCCAGAGACTGGTGGGTGCACAGTTTGGTAACCACTGCCAGAGACTGGTGGGTACACAGTTTGGTAACCCCTGCCAGAGACTGGTGGGTACACAGTTTGGTAACCACTACCAGAGACTGGTGGGTACACAGTTTGGTAACCACTGCCAGAGACTGGTGGGTGCACAGTTTGCTAACCACTGCCAGAGACTGGTGGATACACAGTCTGGTAACCACTGCCAGAGACTGGTGGGTACACAATTTGGTAACCCCTGCCAGAGACTGGTGGGTGCACAGTTTGGTAACCCCTGCCAGAGACTGGTGGATACACAGTTTGGTAACCCCTGCCAGAGACTGGTGGGTGCACAGTTTGGTAACCCCTGCCAGAGACTGGTGGGTACACAGTTTGGTAACCCCTGCCAGAGGACTGGTGGGTGCACAGTTTGGTAACCACTGCCAGAGACTGGTGGGTACACAGTTTGGTAACCCCTGCCAGAGACTGGTGGGTGCACAGTTTGGTAACCACTGCCAGAGACTGGTGGGTACACAGTTTGGTAACCACTACCAGAGACTGGTGGGTACACAGTTTGGTAACCACTGCCAGAGACTGGTGGGTGCACAGTTTGCTAACCACTGCCAGAGACTGGTGGATACACAGTCTGGTAACCACTGCCAGAGACTGGTGGGTGCACAGTTTGATAACCACTGCCAGAGACTGGTGGGTACACAGTTTGGTAACCCCTGCCAGAGACTGGTGGGTGCACAGTTTGGTAACCACTGCCAGAGACTGGTGGGTACACAGTTTGGTAACCCCTGCCAGAGACTGGTGGGTGCACAGTTTGGTAACCACTGCCAGAGACTGGTGGGTACACAGTTTGGTAACCACTACCAGAGACTGGTGGGTACACAGTTTGGTAACCACTGCCAGAGACTGGTGGGTGCACAGTTTGCTAACCACTGCCAGAGACTGGTGGATACACAGTCTGGTAACCCTGCCAGAGACTGGTGGGTGCACAGTTTGATAACCACTGCCAGAGACTGGTGGGTGCACAGTTTGCTAACCACTGCCAAAGACTGGTGGATACACAGTCTGGTAACCACTGCCAGAGACTGGTGATTGCACAGTTTGATAACCACTGCCAGAGACTGGTGGGTACACAGTTTGGTAACCCCTGCCAGAGACTGGTGGGTGCACAGTTTGGTAACCACTGCCAGAGACTGGTGGGTACACAGTTTGGTAACCACTGCCAGAGACTGGTGGGTGCACAGTTTGGTAACCACTACCAGAGACTGGTGGGTACACAGTTTGGTAACCACTGCCAGAGACTGGTGGGTGCACAGTTTGCTAACCACTGCCAGAGACTGGTGGATACACAGTCTGGTAACCACTGCCAGAGACTGGTGGGTGCACAGTTTGATAACCACTGCCAGAGACTGGTGGGTACACAGTTTGATAACCACTGCCAGGGCCTGGTGGGTACACAGTTTGATAACCACTGCCAGGGCCTGGTGGGTGCACAATTTGATAACCACTGCCAGAGACTGGTGGGTGCACAGTTTGATAACCACTGTCAGAAACCGGTGGATACACTGTTTGTACAAAACAGCAACCTGGAAACATTCAGTACAGTGTTGTGGTAATATAGATAAATAGTGTTCTGTAATAGGGCGACATCGTCTGAGATCGCAATTTGTGGAGAAGCATGACCGCCTACGCCAGCCGGCAAGACACTAGACGGTGATGATGATGAATAGGGAGAACAGTACTCTAGCTATAGGGAGAACAGCACTCTAGCTATAGGGAGAACAGTACTCTAGCTATAGGGAGAACAGTACTCTAGGTATAGGGAGAACAGTACTCTAGCTATAGGGAGAACAGCACTCTAGCTATAGGGAGAACAGCACTCTAGTTATAGGGAGAACAGTACTCTAGCTATAGGGAGAACAGCACTCTAGCTATAGGGAGAACAGCACTCTAGCTATAGGAAGAACAGTACTCTAGTTATAGGGAGAATAATAATAATAATAATAATAATAATAAGTCTTTATTTTCAAAGGGTTAAGAATTGGGCACGCAGGCCCGTCTGACATTCTGCCCTTCTTCTCTATTTCCTCTCATACATTCTTTCATTCAACATCACTTATGAAGCAACTTTTGACAACAAAAGAACATTAAAACGCATGAAAAATAATCAATAACAAATGACTCACTGAGGCAGTGTTTAACATGGGCATTATAAATACCTAAGGAGGGTGTAACGTGCCATACATAAGGGAATGTTTTTTGGCTAGTTGTCGTTTGAGATAAGTTACCATTATTGTCTTTTTTGTGTTATTTGTTATGGGGGCATGTAGTCTGTACTAAGGTAGTGTTCAAACAGGTTGCGAATGTATGTATCATGATTGGTGGTGTCTTTGATTTCTTGTGGAAGATTGTTCCACAACTGAGCGGCAGAGTATGCTAAGCTTGTTTTATATAAGTCTATCCTAGGTTTAGGGACATGAAGTATATTTAGTCGTTCGCTATGTCTAGCGTTATGGAACAGTACTCTAGCTATAGGGAGAACAGTATTCTAGCTATAGGGAGAACAGCACTCTAGTTATAGGAAGAACAGTACTCTAGCTATAGGGAGAACAGTACTCTAGTTATAGGGAGAACAGTATTCTAGCTATAGGGAGAACAGTACTCTAGCTATAGGGAGAACAGTACTCTAGCTATAGGGAGAACAGTACTCTAGCTATAGGGAGAACAGCACTCTAGCTATAGGAAGAACAGCACTCTAGCTATAGGGAGAACAGCACTCTAGCTATAGGGAGAACAGTATTCTAGCTATAGGGAGAACATCACTCTAGCTATAGGGAGAACAGTACTCTAGCTATAGGGAGAACAGCACTCTAGCTATAGGGAGAACAGCACTCTAGTTATAGGGAGAACAGCACTCTAGCCAATAAGGTAAACAACAGAAAGGAGAACAGCATCCTGACATTGGGTAGAACAGCATCCTGACATTGGGTAGAACAGCATCCTGACATTGGGTAGAACAGCATCTGACATTGGGTAGAACAGCATCCTGACATTGGGTAGAACAGCATCCTGACATTGGGTAGAACAGCACCCTGGCTGTGGAGATGACATTCCTGATTTCTGTAATCAACAAGTTCTGGACATTCTTGTGTTTAATTTGTTTGGTGCTGGCTTTGAACTCAAGCGCAGTCCGTACACATGTTACTGCTTCTATTTACTGGACTGAATTTTGCGTGGGGATTAGCTTACCCTTTTACCAGTGTCCCTCGCCATCAGGTGAACCCACTCTGACTTTAGAGGTACTTGAAATTTACGTCAAGGACGAGAAGTTCACATATTAGTCCAACTGTCCGGTGTAGGGGTTGAACCCCTTACTTCAGCATAAGCACACAAGATGTTTAAGAAATGGACATTCTATTATCAACAGTTTTTCAAAGATTGGTTTTTCCATTTAGAAATTTGTTTCCATTTATATCCATAATGTTTTTGTTTCAACATAAGTTGACTGGTGCCAAACCAGGTCAAATCAGCGACTTCCCCCAAATGAATGAACTATCAGGTGATATGTCATCTGTCATCTACTTTTGTTAATGTGCAGCAGTGTCGAAGTGTCACTTTTTTTTTTCCATTGTTTTACAGGGCGTATGTACAGAAAATGTCAGGGCCAGAGATATTAACATGTTTTGTGTTGTGTAAATAAGGTACATTTTGTTTAATAGTACACTGGTTGGTTTGATGATGATGTTGGTTTTCTGGCATTGTTAATATAGTCACGTCTTTAATGCGTAGTTCATATAATGTATGATGATCTTGTTACAAATGTGAAACAGGTCACACTCCTTCTCCTGTCCTCCCAGCGGTTCAGACACCAGGTCTTAAAGTTAGACATTTATTATTGTATCTCTAGCATATGCTTAACATCCAGACACCAGGTCTAAATGCTAGACATGTATCAACCCACTCACCTGACATGCAGACATTAGGTCTTAATGTTATATATTTATCATTCCTCCCGCCCATACATGCAGACACCTGGTCTTAATGTTATGCATTTATCATCCCACCCACCCATATATCACATATAAATGTTAGACATGTATCATACCACCCACCCATATATTATGTCTTAATGTTATACATTTTTCATCCCACCCACTAATACTTGCAAACACCTGAACTTAATGTTAGACATTTATCATCTCACCCACCCATACATGCAAACACCACGTCTTAATATTAGACATTTATCATCCCACCCACCCATACTTGCACACATCTGGTTTTAATATTATGCATTTATCATCCCGCTCACCAACACATGCAGACACCTGGTCTTATTGTTATACATATATCGTTCCACCCACCCATATATTATGTCTTAATGTTATAAATTTTTCATCCCACCCACTAAAACTTGCAAACACCTGAACTTAATGTTAGACATTTATCATCCTACCCACCCATACATGCCAACACCTGAACTTAATATTAGACATTTATCATCCTACCCACCCATACTTGCACACACCTGGTCTTAACATTATGCATTTATCATCCCCATTCATTTCAGACAACTAGTTTATGTGACTGGTGATCTGAAGCTAGATATTCTTGCTGTTGAATGTGTGTCTTTGTCTGTCAAACATGGTTATAATTTGTATGTATTGGTAGGGCCATTAGAATACAATGTATGTTAATATACAGTGATATGACCAGGATTATTCTGGTTAAACTTCAATCCAAAATGGACTATAAAATATAAACTACTGTAAAATAAATGGGCAAGGGAGGTCACTCACTAGAATTATTAGAACATGTGATCAGAGTGATTGACCCTCTGAGTTTGTTTTGTTGTTGACACTTAAATAAATGGCATTATTTATGTATGGCCAGTATAAATGGCGGCGATAAATCTCATTTGTTTTTTTTTTATAGCTCATTAACACTTGTGTATAAATTATTTTTGACTTTGTAAATACTATTTAGATACAACTTCATTTTAGTCAGTTTTGTTTGAAACATCTGTTCAGTTTTCCCTAATACTTTTCTTGTTCTAATTTTCTGAATGACTATGTTCATCATTACACACAACAGTACATACACCTCGTATTGTCATCATGTTTCCATTCTTAAATCAACATCAGAATGGTGATATCAGGAAGTAGGCTGATACCACACTCGTTTCAGATTTCATAGCAGAACATAGCAGAATGATTTGGTCATAGGTTCACAATCACCAACAAGCAGCATTCCTCCACAGAAAGCAATATCACTTAGATTAAGAGAAAGACACAGCAAACCTCCCCCACAAGAGATGCAGAAGAAGATGAAGACCATGTGTGAAGTCAACAATAGAGCTTGTATTAGAACTCTCTTTCCCCCGGGAAGGTTAACCCTGTCAACAAATGCCCCGCAGAAGTCGGATGTGTCGGCCTAACGGCGCAAGAACGCAGCTCTGCTGTAACAGGCACAACGCAATCACGTCCGGAAAAAAACTCCGGATGAACGAAGAAGAAGAAGAAGAACTCTCTTTATTTCACACCAGGAGGGACAGTTCATTTGTGAGACAATGAAGCAACACAACTTTGGCACTTGTTTTATCACTTCTGCTGCATAGGAGCATCTGGCCAAGAGGTGTAATCTAGGATTGTACAAATCGTGACTTGTACACTACACAGCAACTGCTCAGGCAAGCGGCCATACACTGACACTCATTGCACCAGCTCAGGTTGAGTGCTGTTTCTGAAAATATATTCACCTTGATATCTGAATGTGGAAGAGAAGAAGAAGGATAAGAAGAAGATTTATTGCTGAACAGAACAATAGTGGACACCATATGCAAGCTTGGGGGGGGGGGGCATTCCTTCAACAACAAGGGAAAGCCATCACATCCTGCAACAGTGAATTCAACTAAAACCCTGTAAATGTATTCTATCTCTGACGTGTGCTGCCTGTCTGCACAACCCCAGACAGTATATGACAGTACCATACAGTAGCACACAGTATGAGGGTCTATATCTGTTTATGTGAATGATATGATTAGGGGGCTGAGTGGTCTCGAGGTATGGTGTCCGCCTCGAGTGCTGGAGGTCCCGGCTTCAGGCCCCGGTGAGGACCGGGATTTATTTTAAAAATCCACCTGGACTTCCAGTAATAAAATTTCCCCTGGTCTCTGGGTAGTGAGATCGGACGTCCGTGTGTATTGTTGCGCACGTAAAATATCCCTTGGCAGTTGGAAATTGAAAAAGAGTAGCCTAACGGCGCTGCCCGGGCAAAATTTCGAGTTAAAAATCTACCCAAAGTATTTCAGGATCCTCGCCGATGCAACAGAGTTCGTGCATTGAGCTGAGTTTCTCCAGACTCAGGTTTGAGTTAGGAGGAAAACGGAGCACTTATGGGTTAAACCGTGTGCCGTGATGTTGATCCAACGACTAAACTAAACTAAACTTATGTGAATGAAAACACCAAAATTGGTAGGGTATCCGAAGTAGCATACAGGCTTGGCTCCTGCCTGCAGTACTTGTGGTCTTCTGTTCCATCCACATCCACATCCATGGCAGATTCAAATTTTAAAAATGTACCTGGGCTGCCAGGTTGGCCCAGGCTAAAATGGATAAAAGGATTGATCATGGGAAGTATAGGCATCCAGCGTGACACTGGCCACATCAGCCCCTGGGTGCTGGTTGGTCTAGGCACATGTGGCTCTGTCTCATGGGCTTTGGGTTTGTTAAAGGGATCTGTACTAGTTTTGTCATGAGAAAGTATGTCTGTTTCTGTGAATGGAAACACCAGATTAGACTGAAATAGGTTTACCATCACAGGTATCATGTAGTCAGCCTTACTTACTGTCAGTGTGTGCTGTTTCACTATTTCACCCCACCTGTAGATGCTACATCAACCTGTGCTGTTTCAGTATTTCACCCCACCTGTAGATTCTACATCAACTTGTGCTGTTTCACTATTTCACCCAGCCTGTAGACACTACATCAACCTGTTTTGTTTCACTATTTTACCCAGCCTGTAGACACTACATCAACCTGTTTTGTTTCACTATTTCACCCAGCCTGTAGACACTACATCAAGCTGTGCTGTTTCAGTATTTCACCCAGCGTGTAGAAGCTACATAAACCTGTGCTGTTTCAGTATTTCACCCAGCGTGTAGAAGCTACATCAACCTGTTTTGTTTCACTATTTCACCCAGCCTGTAGAAGCTAAACTGTGCTGTTTCAGTATTTCACCCAGCCTGTAGACACTACATCAACCTGTTTTATTTCAGTATTTCACCCAGCCTGTAGAAGCTACATAAACTTGTGCTGTTTCAGTATTTCACCCAGCGTGTAGAAGCTACATCAACCTGTTTTGTTTCAGTATTTCACCCAGCCTGTAGAAGCTACATAAACTTGTGCTGTTTCAGTATTTCACCCAGCCTGTAGACACTACATCAACCTGTTTTGTTTCACTATTTCACCCAGCCTGTAGAAGCTACATAACTTGTGCTGTTTCAGTATTTCACCCAGCCTGTAGAACTACATCAACCTGTTTTGTTTCAGTATTTCACCCAGCCTGTAGAAGCTACATAAACTTGTGCTGTTTCAGTATTTCACCCAGCCTGTAGACACTACATCAACCTGTTTTGTTTCAGTATTTCACCCAGCCTGTAGAAGCTACATAAACTTGTGCTGTGTCAGTATTTCACCCAGCCTGTAGACACTACATCAACCTGTTTTGTTTCACTATTTCACCCCGCCTGTAGAAGCTACATACACCTGTGCTGTTTCAGTATTTCACCCAGCCTGTAGAAGCTACATAAACCTGTGCTGTTTCAGTATTTCACCCAGCCTGTAGAAGCTACATAAACCTGTGCTGTTTCACTATTTCACCCAGCCTGTAGAAGCTACATAAACCTGTGCTGTTTCAGTATTTCACCCAGCCTGTACAAGCTACATAAACCTGTTTTGTTTCACTATTTCACCCAGCCTGTAGAAGCTACATAAACCTTGTGCTGTTTCAGTATTTCACCCAGCCTGTAGACAGCTACATCAACCTGTTTTGTTTCAGTATTTCACCCAGCCTGTAGAAGCTACATAAACTTGTGCTGTTTCAGTATTTCACCCAGCCTGTAGACACTACATCAACCTGTTTTGTTTCAGTATTTCACGCAGCCTGTAGAAGCTACATAAACTTGTGCTGTGTCAGTATTTCACCCAGCCTGTAGACACTACATCAACCTGTTTTGTTTCACTATTTCACCCCGCCTGTAGAAGCTACATACACCTGTGCTGTTTCAGTATTTCACCCAGCCTGTAGAAGTTACATAAACCTGTGCTGTTTCAGTATTTCACCCAGCCTGTAGAAGCTACATAAACCTGTGCTGTTTCAGTATTTCACCCAGCCTGTAGAAGCTACATAAACCTGTGCTGTTTTAGTATTTCACCCAGCCTGTAGAAGCTACATAAACCTGTGCTGTTTCACTATTTCACCCAGCCTGTAGAAGCTACATAAACCTGTGCTGTTTCAGTATTTCACCCAGCCTGTACAAGCTACATAAACCTGTGCTGTTTCACTATTTCACCCAGCCTGTAGACACTACATCAAGCTGTGCTGTTTCAGTATTTCACCCAGCGTGTAGAAGCTACATAAACCTGTGCTGTTTCAGTATTTCACCCAGCCTGTAGACGCTACATAAACCTGTGCTGTTTCAGTATTTCACCCAGCCTGTAGAAGCTACATCAACCTGTGCTGTTTCAGTATTTCACCCAGCCTGTAGAAGCTACATACACCTGTGCTGTTTCAGTATTTCACCCAGCCTGTAGAAGCCACATCAACCTGTGCTGTTTCAGTATTTCACCCAGCCTGTAGAAGCCACATCAACCTGTGCTGTTTCAGTATTTCACCCAGCCTGTAGAAGCTACATAAACCTGTGCTGTTTCAGTATTTCACCCAGCCTGTAGAAGCTACATAAACCTGTGCTGTTTCAGTATTTCATCCAGCCTGCAGAAACTACTTGAATGTGTGTTGTTGAGTTGTGACATTTATTGATTAAACTATATTTTAAAAGTTGTTTACACACACTAGACATCAGGTATTCGCCAGTTCAGTTTCCTTCATTCTTACTTGTCCCATATAATATGAGGGAGCTACAAGTTAAAACCTTAAATGTTTTTTGTTTGTTTGAATATATTCTGAAAAGGTAAAGAAGAAATGTATCATTTTTCTATGTAGTCACCATTGCGTTCAATGCAAGTCCTCCAGTGCCGATATCGTGCTTGGATTCCTGTAGAAAATATTGACTCTGGAGTCACTACTCGTTGTGCGAGAACCAATCGTGAACAATCTGTCACAGAAGTCACGCCGTTGTGAAACTTCCTACTCCACACATACACTTGCTGGATTGACAGGCATGTATCACCATACTGGACCTTCATTCTTTGATGAATGTCTATGGGTTTCACCCCTTCACTGAGAACAAAATCGGATAACAGAATGCTGCTGCTCTTTGGTGCATGTCAAAAGGGGGCGGCCATTTTTAAACTGGCCTTATGACACCACTGTGTTTTTCTGCACTGTGATGTCATATGCTGAACACTCTTGGCATCCTTAATAATATTGACAGGTTACAAGACAGTAGCATGGTTATTGTAATTGTCTATGAAACCTATAGAAATTCATCAGTGAATGAAGGTCCAGTGTGGTGATGCATGCCTGTCAGTCCAGCAAGTGTATGAGTGGAATAGGAAGTTTCACAAGTGTTTCGGTCCAATGAAGAGGTACAGCCGGTGGTGCATTCTTAATTTCATTCGGCTAGGAGGTAGTTCGTTACTACTTACACGTAACTAAGAGAATTTTTGTCTACAGGAATCCAAGCACTGTATCGGCGCTGGGGAACTTGCATTGAACGCATAGTGACTACATTGAAAAATGATGCATTTGTTCTTTACTTTTTCAGAATATATTCACTCCCTAAAAAAACACATTTAAGGAATTAATTGGAAGCCCTCTAGTGTTTGAACTCTCATTTCCTCAACCTCTTGACTCCAACTGATATTCTAAATCTTCACATGCTCTGTATTAGTGTTTCACATGTTTTATAGCCACTTTTCATGTGTTTTACCACAGTGCTTCATGTGTTTTACCACAGTGCTTCATGTGTTTTACCACAGTGCTTCATGTGTTTTACCAGTGCTTCATGTGTTTTACCACAGTGCTTCATGTGTTTTACCACAGTGTTTCACATGTCTTACTACAGTGTTTCGCTAGTCTTTGCCTGTTTTACTAGTGTTTCATATATTGTACTACAATTTTTCACATATTGTACTACAGTTGTTCACATGTTTTGCTGGTGTTTCACATACTGTAATACATTGTTTTACTAGTGTTTCACATGTTGTACTTCAGTGCTTCACATGTTTTACTACACTGTTTCACTTGTGTTACAGCAGTATTTCATGTGTTTTACTAGTGTTTCACAAGTTTTATAACAGTGTTACAGCAGTGATTCACATGTTATATAGCAATTTCTCAGCTCTTAGACATATGTCTCGTTTTATCATCACCACCTAATTTTGTGTAACAAATTGTCTGGTTTCTGCAGTTAGTGAAACAACAGACAAAACAGGTAACCATAATCAGAATAGAGTTAGTTAAGTAAAAACTAGGAGACAGAATCTGTTAAACAGCTTTGATGTTCATCTTCTGTTCGTGTCTTTCATATCTTTTCACCTTCATATAAGAACTTCTGTATACTGTTGACATGATCAGCTTTCTATGTCTACTCTCCTCAACATTTGCACCCACAGCTCCACTGTTTACAACAATAGCACCCATACTCATCTGTACATAACCCACACACCTCCACATTGGATTCTGTATGTACATAAGAAATATAAGGCATTTGTTGTTACTGTATTTAGAATGTGATAAACCTGGAATCCACCATTCATGTCGACATCACACACCATACACCCTCCTCTATTGTCAATCATTATTTCCGTTGTTATTATCATTAATAAATGTTAGTTTTTTCTTTAAACAACAGCTTTGTCATTTGTCTAGAGCTGTATTTTACGTACCACATGTTTGGAGTTCTCCTGTGGCCGAGTGGTTTATGCCTTCTTCCTTGCACTTTAAAGGTCACAGGTTTGTTACCCGGACGGCGTCTTTCAGACCACGAGTCCAAATGTTCCGGGGAGACTTCTGGGGTTGATCGCTGGAGCTAGAGAGTTTGTGCTTTGTACAATGCCCATCGTAAGCATTTAACAGTTTTGTGGAGAGAGACCAAACCAAATGGGGTCAAACTCAAGACAGTGAAGTCCACTGCTTTTTTGACTTTAGTACTTTAATACATGTAACGATTATGGCAGCGTTGGTCATACTGGACATTTGAGTAACTGTTCCAGTACTAGACCACCAGTACTAGAACATTCCATTGGCACCTTGCCGTCTTGACAGTCGATAGTTTGTGCTTCAAAAAGGCATAATAACTTTTACCCATGGCAGTAGCGAATGTGACTGATAAGGCCAATTCGCGCTGTAAATGTTCGTTCACAGTGGGTGCATGTGAACATGTGGTCATTTCCACCATCGTGCACCATCTTACGTCTCAAACGCTCGGTGTGTGACTTATCTGCAATAATTATCTCCTTTGTCTTTATTCCATTTCTGATGTTTGCCCTCCATGCAACACGTTCAGCGGCGACTTGCTCCCAATGTGCATTATCAATGCCTGTATCAATCATGTCCCGCTTACACACATCTTTGTATCGTAGTAGAGGCCGACCCTGAGATCTCTTACCCATCTGTAATTCACCAAAAAAGATGTCCTTTGGTATTCTACCATCATCCATCCTCCTAAGATGTCCTATCCATCTAAGTCTATGAAGACTGCATGGAATAAACCGTCACACAACCAGATCTTTCCAATACTTCAGTATTTGTGATTTTGTCTTGCCACTTAATACCAAGAATTCTTCGCTGGACACCGCATATGAAAGCTGTTTAAACGTGTCTCTTGGTGTGAGTAAGTTGTCCAGGTTTCACTGCCATAAAGAAGAGTACTAGCACTAGTAAAAGCACTAGAACAGTGATTCTCAACCTTTTTTGGCCCGTGCCCACCTTCACCATATTTTCAGAACGTCATCCCCCCACCCCCTTTCATATTTCCTATCTAAAAATCACCCCACCCCTACACAGTATACATAAAAATGGAAGGTAAATTTAATAGCATATACTAAAACAAATCTAGACATCCACATAAAACATGATTTGTGGGTCTACTTACTTTATAAAATAAATTTTAGAAGGATGAGACGTACATAACTGTAAAGTATGAAGGGAAAAACAATATCAAGTAATCCGTTCTTGTATTACCGCGATCTTGAAATGGTCTTCATTCCCCCCCCCCCCCCCCCCCCCCCCCGGAATCCCTAAAATTCCCCCCTGGGGGGGGGGGGGAATTCCCCACCGGTTGAGAACCACTGCACTAGAACATAGACCACCAGTACATGAACATAGACCACCAGTACATGAACATAGACCACCAGCACATGAACACAGACCACCAGCACATGAACACAGACCACCAGCACATGGACATAGACCACCAGCACATGGACATAGACCACCAGCACATGGACATAGACCACCAGCACATGAACAGAGACCACCAGCACATGGACACAGACCACCAGCACATGGACACAGACCACCAGCACATGAACACAGACCACCAGCACATGGACACAGACCACCAGCACATGAACACAGACCACCAGCACATGAACACAGACCACCAGCACATGAACACAGACCACCAGCACATGAACACAGACCACCAGCACATGAACACAGACCACCAGCACATGGACACAGACCACCAGCACATGGACACAGACCACCAGCACATGGACACGGACCACCAGCACATGGACACGGACCACCAGCACATGGACACGGACCACCAGCACATGGACACGGACCACCAGCACATGGACACGGACCACCAGCACATGGACATAGACCACCAGCACATGGACATAGAGCACAAGAACATAGACTACCAGCACATGAACATAGACCACTAGTACATGAACATGAAGTACAACATATGAAACACTAGTAAATCAATGTAGTACAACTTAACTCCAATGTTGACATTCTGGCGGCGGCATTATTCACATTGTATCTGTGCGGGCTGTTGTTTGTCGAGACTCCTGTCTTTTCCACTTTTCACATTGGGCAGTGGGGAGCGTTTTATGTGATATTCACTGGCACAGGAAGGGAGCATAATGGGGACGACCCGTTGCTGTGAAGTTGTAACCGTGACTAACTAACTAACTAACTAACTCCAATGTAAAGAAAAGAAATTAAACTGAGCACCAAACGTGGAATATTAAACTCCAATGTTAAATCAGGACTGCAACAAAGAGATGGACTAAATGAATGACTAATCAACAACAAACGTTCATTAACTGATGTCTGTGCGAAATAGTGGGAATACAATGGGATGACAATCACCAATGTAGAGCTTGCTCATGGAGAGAACTAGACACATCTCAATGAATTGGAAGGGGAGGAAAAGACTCTGTCGCTGAAACTGACACCCATTGAGAAAACCCGAGGATAGTACAACTAGACACACCTTGTCTGGAAACCACGGGGCGAACGAACTATAGTGGGAGGTCATAAATACACGGAGAAGAGAATTAGAGACATGAATAGTTGTTGTTGAGTTAGGAACTGACATCACTGTACTCAGGAAATACCCTTACGCGCTCCTTCCCCTCGTTCAACAGCCAGCGAAGAGTCATACTACTAATCGTTCCCACCGCTATCTGAATGAAAGTTCTCCTGGTCTTCCCTCTGTTTTGAGATTCTACCAGAACCCCTGCCAATCCCCCGCAATCTTCTTATTCTTCTTCGTTCATCCGGAGTGTGTGTGTGTGTTCAGACGTAATTGCGGTGTCTGGTTTGGCACCCTTAGGCCGAAACCCTTAGACCATCACATCCGACTTTAGCGTGCATTTTTTACCAGGTTAGCATTCCTGGGGGACTTTCATTTTTGTGGTGCCGTCCACATCCCAGCTGGTCAAGTTAGAACGGTCGAATACTTCACCCGGGAAGGTTAACCCGGTCAACAAATGCCCGCAGAAGTCGGATGTGTCGGCCTAACGGCGCAAGAACGCAGCTCTGCTGTAAACAGGCTGCAATCACGTCCGAAAAAAGCTCTGGATGAACGCAGAAGAAGAAGAAGAAGAAGAAGAAGAATACTTCACGATCAACCCTCAAAGGAAGGCAGGGGACAGTCCATAGCATTATCCGCCATCCAGGGCTGCTTCCATAATTGCAGAGCCGACACATCGCGCTCTGGTGCTGGGCTTACCGGGGGAATCGCCACGTCCTGCTCATGGTTGCTTTAATCCCTCACTTCAATGTATTGGGCCTTTTGTTCGCTACTTGCCGCTCCCCGCACAAACCAGGGACGGTCGGACTGCAGACGGGATCCACTCAGCGAGCTTTCGATTTGGACATGTGCTAGTCGCTGTGCCCGGAAAACAAAATAGAGCTGTTCCGGGCACGATGGACATTCGGAAAACTAGCTAGTCAGAGCTGTTCCGGACATGAGGGTCATTCGGAAGTCTAGATAGTCTGAGCTGTTCCGAGCATGAGGGACAATCCGAAAACTAGCTAGTCAGAGCTGTTCCGGTTGCGAAGGACATTCGGAAGACTAATTAGTCAGAGCTGTTCCGAGCACGAAGGACATTTCACTCGGACGTTTATGCGTTGTGCCTGATTTATTTGCGTCCTTAGGCCAGCACATCCGACTTCAGCGGGCGTTTTTACGGGTTTGCCTTCCCGGGGTTTCAAGGGACGTTAGACACTTACTGCTGTGGTGTCGCCCACATCTCAGCTGGTCAAGGTAGAACGGTCAAAGACATCACGGTCAACCCTCAAGGGAAGGCAGGGGCAGATCATGGGCACTCCCCCGCTATCCAAGGAGGCTTCCATAAATGCAGAGCCGGTACATAGTGTTCTGAGACTAGGCTCACCTGAGGAGTCGTCACTTCCTGCTCATGGCTGCTTTAATTCCACACTTCCGTGTATTGGGCATTTCGTTTGCCATTGCTCGCTCCACACACAAACCAGGGACGGACAGACAGTCGACGACATGCATTTATCAAGCTTTCGCTTCGGACTTCCACGTAATGGATTAGCTAGCCAAGCGTTTCATTTCGTGGTTTTTTTTTTTAGACGTTCCACCTTTGACTACGCTCACTCTATGAGCATAGATACAGACTTTCATCGTAACCATTTTGTGTGACTGGGGCTTTTTTCCACATTTAGTACCCGCTCACGAGGTAGGCTACATGTTTTGTAGGCTCAGCACCTTACCTCCGTGCGACAGTGAGCGAGTAACGGCCAGGCCCTCTCATCCGGGGTTCCCTCATATCCCCCAACTGAGAGCCTTCGAGCAGATATCTGAACTAAGCATATAGCGTGCTCAGCATCTCACCTCCATTTTTCAGTATGTGATTATTGGCCCGGCTCTCACATCCGAGGATTAATGGCTTAGAGGCGTTCAGCCGTATCCCTCAGCTGAGAGCCTTAGAGTATGTGTCCGGACCAAGAATTACTGGCATCGTGCTCCTGATTTGAACTTTTGACTGCTATCCTCAGTCTACCTGCAGAGCAACAGATTGTGTCTCTCTTGGTCTGGTCCCTAACCCAAGTCCTGTCTGATACATAGTTGTACTTCCGTTGGCATAGCTCTTGTGGCTCTTGGGACACGCAAGTCCCTCTACCGCGGCATGGTGGAGACACATCACAG
The DNA here is from genome assembly GCA_014155875.1 of Cepaea nemoralis. Taxonomy (NCBI): domain Eukaryota; kingdom Metazoa; phylum Mollusca; class Gastropoda; order Stylommatophora; family Helicidae; genus Cepaea; species Cepaea nemoralis. The sequence continues at coordinate 25,829 of JACEFZ010014517.1, forward strand.
GGGCCCCGCAATCGTATCCTTTCCACATACGGGTTCTCAGTCTGTTCCTCCACCTTCTCCACCTGGTTCCACAGGCGCACGACTACCTCCCCCTTGTCCTTAGATAATTGATCACCAAGAGGTGCATTCCCTACCAGCATATCAGCCTGTTCATCCCCCGCACTCCCGCACGGCCAGGGCAAAAAAATCCATACAATTCCCACAATCTGTGTGACCTCTGAAGCGAGGTGAGCCATTCCACACGAAACATTCCTTTCTCCACCTTACTAAACATAGTCCGTGAGTCCATGATGAAGACAGTGCGTGTTTCAGTTGTCTCCTGTAACCTAAGGAGACATGGATCATTTAGGGGGGGGGGGGGGAAGAGAGACATGGAGGCAGCTGCAGGAGACAGCAAAAGATAGGACGGCTTTGTGTGAGTTGGTTGAGAGTGCCATGGTCTAGTTTGTACAGGTTGAATCATGGCATGAGCTAGTAACAAGAGCTGTCTGCATGAGGAGACCGTGCCAAGTGACCTACCACGGCATGGTCACAAAAGCATGAAAAGTGGGTAGGAAGTTTTGCGCACGGGCAAAACGTCACCTTCAATCAGTTGGACTGGAGCTACGGTCAGCGTTGGAGTTAGTTCTTGTTGATAGAGCATGGCTATCATTATGCTGCTCTTTTAGAATAGTTATTGTTTAGGCACTGTTTTGTATATTTGTGAATCTTGTGTAGAGAAAATGGTTGTACTATCGACAGTGTTCAGTGTATAGCCTTAGTAAAGCAGAATGTGAAAAAACTATACCAGTGTCATTTTATACAAGCTACGTTGAGTTCAGTCTAAGTAGTTAACGAATATAGCCTGTCCAAGCTGGAAAGGCTAACCGGCCGTTAGAAGTGGAAGGAGAGATGTCGACGAGATCATGATTAAGCATCTCTACAGAAATAAACGAAGCGCCACGTAAATAGTATCATTGGTGGCGCGTCAATATATTTCCAGCCAGGGCGTGTGAAGTTATTCTATCACACAAAACCCGGCAAAGAAATATTCCAAGGTTTGCCACTGACCAACAACAGAGTAAATAATGCCAGAGGTTGCTGTCCCAACAACCAGCATCTTCTTAGCGGACACCCTTTTTCCCAATGGGAATTAAGTGAAGAGAACAAAGAAGAAAAGGAAGAAGAAAAAAATATAATCATTACTATTATTACTGTTATTTATGGGCCTGGTTGTTGCCACACAAACATGTCCATTGTACAGAGATCCTGGGAATAAATAGAGAAAAGATCAATTCAACTACCTGTAATTTAAACTGATGGCTGGGGACAAAATACAGCCGGTGGAACTGAGCCATGTTTACCCAGGTGGGTCAACAGTTGGGGCAGTCAAGAATGGAAGAGCTGGCTACTTCATAATATACAACACTTCCAAGATTATCTGTTCCAGATATAAAGACAGCAATCACCTTCGGAGCAGAATCGGTTGCACTGCTGCATACATTGAGAATCTTCAGATCAACACGGTCAGGCAAGATAGTGTTCTTCAAGGACCGCAGATCACTCCTAGTTCCCGCGCGAAACACTAAGCATAAACTTCTGCCACGTGAAGTAAGACCAAAGCTCACCAGCGCGCAAAGATCCACATCTCATGCCCTCCAGTGGGCACCTTCCCGCTTGGGTTTTACCTGAAATGATAGAGCTGATGCCTTGTGGGAAAATTGGCAGCCGAATGGAACAGTTCAGCCACCCGCTGCCATGCAGGGAAGCACACGTTAGCGTCCCCAATCAATACATCCCTAGGCAAAGGAAAATACAAAATGGACAAGAGATTGGACTCAGTTCACCAACTCTATAAAGTAAATGTCAAACTACCGTCTTTCGTCAGAGAACTGATCATTACAGATTACAAAATCGATTCCCCACTCCAATAGTGCATTGCTTAGTTCGCCACTCAAACAACTCAACACTTGGTTCCCCACTCCAACAGTTCCATACTTGGTTCCCCCACTTCAACAGTTCCATACTTGGTTCCCCACTCCAACAGTTAAATACTTGGTTCCCCACTTCAACAGTCCCTAGTTGATACCCCACTCCAACAGTTTCATACTTGGTTCCCCACTCCAACAGTTCCATACTACGTTCCCCACTTCAACAGTTTCATACTTGGTTACCCACTCCAACAGTTCCATGTTTGATCCCCCACTCCAACAATTCCATAATTGGTTCCCCACTCCAACAGTTCCATACTTGATCCCCCAATCCAACAATTCCATACTTGGTTCCCCACTCCAACAGTTCCATACTAGATTCCCCACTCCAACAGTTCCATACTTGGTTCCCCACTCCAACAATTCCATACTTGATCCCACACTCCAACAATTCCATACTTGGTTCCCCACTCCAACAGTTCCATACTTGATTCCCCACTCCAACAGTTCCATACTACGTTCCCCACTTCAACAGTTTCATACTTGGTTACCAACTCCAACAGTTCCATACTTGGTTCCCCACTCCAACAGTTCCATACTTGATTCCCCACTCCAACAGTTCCATACTAGGTTCCCCACTTCAACAGTTTCATACTTGGTTACCCACTCCAACAGTTCCATGTTTGATCCCCCACTCCAACAGTTCCATAATTGGTTCCCCACTCCAAAAGTTCCATACTTGATCCCACACTCCAACAATTCCATACTTGGTTCCCCACTCCAACAGTTCTATACTAGATTCCCCACTCCAACAGTTTCATACTTGGTTCCCCACTCCAGAAGTTCCTTACTAGATTCCCCATTCCAACAGTTCCATACTTGATTCCCCACTCCAACAGTTCCATACTTGATTCCCAACTCCAACAGTTCCATGTTTGATTCCCCACTCCAACAGTACCATACTTGATTCCCCACTCCAAAAGTTCCATACTTGATTCCCCACTCCAACAGTTCCATGTTTCATTCCCCACTCCAACAGTTCCATGTTTTATTCCCCACTCCAACAGTTCCATTCTAGATTCCCCACTCCAACAGTTCCGTGTTATATTCCCCACTCCAACAGTTCCGTGTTATATTCCCCGCTCCAACAGTTCCTTATTTAAATACTTGGTTCCCCACTCCAACAGTTCCATACTTGATTCCCCACTCCAACAGTTCCATACTACGTTCCCCACTTCAACAGTTTCATACTTGGTTACCCACTCCAACAGTTCCATGTTTGATCCCCCACTCCATCAATTCCATAATTGGTTCCCCACTCCAACAGTTCCATACTTGATCCCCCAATCCAACAATTCCATACTTGGTTCCCCACTCCAACAGTTCCATACTAGATTCCCCACTCCAACAGTTCCATACTTGGTTCCCCACTCCAACAATTCCATACTTGATCCCACACTCCAACAATTCCATACTTGGTTCCCCACTCCAACAGTTCCATACTTGATTCCCCACTCCAACAGTTCCATACTAGGTTCCCCACTTCAACAGTTTCATACTTGGTTACCCACTCCAACAGTTCCATGTTTGATCCCCCACTCCAACAGTTCCATAATTGGTTCCCCACTCCAAAAGTTCCATACTTGATCCCACACTCCAACAATTCCATACTTGGTTCCCCACTCCAACAGTTCTATACTAGATTCCCCACTCCAACAGTTCCATACTTGATTCCCCACTCCAACAGTTCCATACTTGATTCCCCACTCCAACAGTTCCATGTTTGATTCCCCACTCCAACAGTTCCATACTTGATTCCCCACTCCAAAAGTTCCATACTTGATTCCCCACTCCAACAGTTCCATGTTTCATTCCCCACTCCAACAGTTCCATGTTTTATTCCCCACTCCAACAGTTCCATTCTAGATTCCCCACTCCAACAGTTCTGTGTTATATTCCCCACTCCAACAGTTCCGTGTTATATTCCCCACTCCAACAGTTCCTTATTTAAATACTTGGTTCCCCACTCCAACAGTTCCATACTTGATTCCCCACTCCAACAGTTCCATGCTACGTTCCCCACTTCAACAATTTCATACTTGGTTACCCACTCCAACAGTTCCATGTTTGATCCCCCACTCCAACAATTCCATAATTGGTTCCCCACTCCAACAGTTCCATACTTGATCCCCCAATCCAACAATTCCATACTTGGTTCCCCACTCCAACAGTTCCATACTAGATTCCCCACTCCAACAGTTCCATACTTGGTTCCCCACTCCAACAATTCCATACTTGATCCCACACTCCAACAATTCCATACTTGGTTCCCCACTCCAACAGTTCCATACTTGATTCCCCACTCCAACAGTTCCATACTAGGTTCCCCACTTCAACAGTTTCATACTTGGTTACCCACTCCAATAGTTCCATGTTTGATCCCCCACTCCAACAGTTCCATAATTGGTTCCCCACTCCAAAAGTTCCATACTTGATCCCAACAGTTTCATACTTGGTTCCCCACTCCAGAAGTTCCTTACTAGATTCCCCACTCCAACAGTTTCATACTTGATTCCCCACTCCAACAGTTCCATGTTTGATTCCCCACTCCAACAGTTCCTTACTTGATTCCCCACTCCAAAAGTTCCATACTTGATTCCTCACTCCAACGGTTCCATGTTTCATTCCCCACTCCAACAGTTCCATGTTTTATTCCCCACTCCAACAGTTCCGTGTTATATTCCCCACTCCAACAGTTCCGTGTTATATTCCCCACTCCAACAGTTCCTTGTTATATTCCCCACTCCAACAGTTCCGTGTTATATTCCCCACTACAATAGTTCCGTGTTATATTCCCCACTCCAATAGTTCCGTGTTACATTCCCCACTCCAATAGTTCTGTGTTATATTCCCCACTCCAACAGTTCCGTGTTATATTCCCCACTACAATAGTTCCGTGTTATATTCCCCACTCCAACAGTTCCGTGTTATATTCCCCACTCCAGTAGTTCCGTGTTATATTCCCCACTCCAGCAGTTCCGTGTTATATTCTCCACTCCAGTAGTTCCGTGTTATATTCCCCACACAACCCCCGCTTGTGAGTTCGATTCCGGGCTACATCTTTGCTGGAGCGATGGAGTTCGTGCAATGCCTTCGGCGGGGCAATGAAGTAGATCCTCTCGACTTTTAAGACTGTGTTTTAAAGACCTACATCAGATTATCTATAACGTATTTGATTCCGTTATTCGCGGTTGCTATGAAATACATGCTATCTATTATTATTCTCCATACATTATCAGAATGAGGAGACCGAGGCACTCATGTCTCATAGAAATACCCAACTGCAGTGAAAGTCACCCTTTACTATCAACCAGTTGGACTCTTCCCTGGCTGTTGAAGATGAGGCCGGAGCACTTACGGGAATGTCTCGAGAGCCGTGATGTCGGTTCTTGACTCAACTCATCTCAAATAGCGAATGCCAAAGTCGGGAACCAAAGAAACGGAATAAAACTTCAGCGTAAGCAAAGACGAACAAAACCTGACCCCACCGACCTTAACCCAGTTCTCAGATTCCAGTACACGCGCTTTCATTCATGGAGAGAGACGTAATGTCACGGCTGCAGCTGGATGTGAGACCTCTCCGTGGTCCTCGCCGAATTCCTCTCCTCAACATCCAGCGCCTAGTATCGCCAGACGGGCCTGGCAGCGGATCGTTTCCCACCTTGTTTCTTTCTTCTACTTCTATCTGTGGCTGGTTTTAGCGTTTCCAGACGTCCCGCTTTTTCCGGGACTTCCAGATTTGGCCTCTTTTCGCTTTTCACGTCAGTCAGTTCAACTATTGCTACCGAATTATTTCTGTTCCAGAGGGGTTGTTGGTTTACTTCGTTGCAGCACCAACAGATGTTACTTTATCTATTTCTACCACCAGCAGTCGTCACTTTAGCGTTTTCTACCACCAGCAGTTGTTACTTTACCCCTTTCTACCACCAGCAGATGTTACTTTATCTATTTCTACCACCAGCAGATGTTACTTTACCTCTATCTACCACCAGCAATTGTTACTTTATCTCTTTCTACCACCAGCAGTTGTTACTTTATCTATTTCTACCACCAGCAGTTGTCACTTTAGCGTTTTCTACCACCAGCACATGTTACTTTATCTCTATCTACCACCAGCAGTTGTTACTTTATCTCTTTCTACCACCAGCAGATGTTACTTTATCTATTTCTACAACCAGCAGATGTTACTTTACCTCTATCTACCACCAGCAATTGTTACTTTATCTCTTTCTACCACCAGCAGATGTTACTTACCTCTATCTACCACCAGCAATTGTTACTTTATCTCTTTCTACCACCAGCAGTTGTTACTTTATCTATTTCTACCACCAGCAGTTGTCACTTTAGCGTTTTCTACCACCAGCACATGTTACTTTATCTCTATCTACCACCAGCAGTTGTTACTTTATCTCTTTCTACCACCAGCAGATGTTACTTTATCTATTTCTACCACCAGCAGATGTTACTTTACCTCTATCTACCACCAGCAATTGTTACTTTATCTCTTTCTACCACCAGCAGATGTTACTTTACCTCTATCTACCACCAGCAATTGTTACTTTATCTCTTTCTACCACCAGCAGTTGTTACTTTATCTATTTCTACCACCAGCAGTTGTCACTTTAGCGTTTTCTACCACCAGCACATGTTACTTTATCTCTATCTACCACCAGCAGTTGTTACTTTATCTCTTTCTACCACCAGCAGATGTTACTTTACCTCTATCTACCACCAGCAATTGTTTACTTTATCTCTTTCTACCACCAGCAGTTGTTACTTTATCTATTTCTACCACCAGCAGTTGTCACTTTAGCGTTTTCTACCACCAGCACATGTTACTTTATCTCTATCTACCACCAGCAATTGTTACTTTATCTCTTTCTACCACCAGCAGATGTTACTTTACCTCTATCTACCACCAGCAATTGTTACTTTATCTCTTTCTATCACCAGCAGTTGTTACTTTATCTCTTTCTACACCAGCAGTTGTTACTTTATCTCTTTCTACCACCAGCAGTCGTTACTTTATCTCTTTCTACCACCAGCAGATGTTACTTTATCTCTTTCTACCACCAGCAGATGTTACTTTACCTCTTTCTACCACCAGCAGATGTTACTTTACCTCTATCTACCACCAGCAATTGTTACTTTATCTCTTTCTATCACCAGCAGTCGTTACTTTATCTCTTTATACCTCCAGCAGTTGTTACTTTATCTCTTTCTATCACCAGCAGTTGATACTTTATCTCTTTCTACCACCACCAGTTGTTACTTTATCCCTTCCTACCCCTAGCAGTTATTACTTTAGCGCTATCTACCACCAGCAGTTGTTACTTTATCTCTTTCTATCACTAGCAGTTGTTACTTTAGTTCTTTCTACCACTAGCAGTTATTACTTTAGCGCTTTTACTTTATTTCTTTCTAACACCAGTAAATGTTACTGTGTCTCTTTAACACCAGTAAATGTTATTTTATCTCTGTGTAACACGAACATATGTTACTTTATTTCTCTCTAACACTATCTGATGTTACTTTTTCTCTTTCTGATACAAGACGATGTTACTGCGTCGCTTGCTAACACCAAAGATGTTACTGTGTCTCTTGTTAACACCATAAAATGTTACAGAGTCTCTTGCTAACATCAGCAATTGTTACTTTACATATCCCTAACTTGTGCTGGTGGTACTTTATCTATTTCTAATACTAGAAGATGTTACCGAATCTCTTCCTAACATCACAATATGTTACTGTGTCTCTTGCTAACACCACAAGATGTTACTGTGTCTCTTGCTAACACCACAAGATATTACTGTACCTCTTGCTAACATCACAAGATGTTACTGTTTCTCTTGCTAACATCACAAGATGTTACTGTTTCTCTTGCTAACACCACAAGATGTTACTATGTCTCTTGCTAACACCATATAATGTTACTGTGTCTCTTCCTAACACAACAATATGTTGCTGTGTCTCTTGCTAACACCGTAAGATCTTACTGTGTCTTTTGCTAACACCACAAGATGTTATGGTGTCTCTTTTTAACACCACAAGATGTTACTGTATTTTTTGTTGACACCACAAGATGTTACTGTGTCTCTTGCTAACACCACAAGATGTTACTAATTCTCTTGCTAACATAACAAGATGTTACTGTGTCTCTTGCTAACATCACAAGATGTTACTGTTTCTCTTGCTAACATCACAAGTTGTTACTGTGTCTCTTTCTAACATCACAAGATGTTACTGTGTCTCTTGCTAACATCACAAGATCTTACTGTTTCTCTTGCTAACATCACAATATGTTATAGTTTCTCTTACTAACTTCACAGGATGTTATTGTTTCTCTTGCTAATATCACAAGATGTTACTGTTTCTCTTGCTAACACCACAATATGATACTATTTCTCTTGCTAACACCATAAAATGTTACTGTGTCTCTTTCTAACATCACAAGATGTTACTGGGTCTCTTGCTAACATCACAAGATGTTACTGTTTCTCTTTCTAACATCTCATGATGTTACTGTTTCTTTTGCTAACATCACAAGATGTTACTTTGTTTCTAGCTAACATCACAAGTTGTTACTGTGTCTCTTTCTAACATCACAATATGTTACTGTGTCTCTTGCTAACATCACAATATGCTACTGTTTCTCTTGCTAACATCACAAGATGTTATTGTTTCTCTTATTAACATTACAAGATGTTGCTGTTTCTCTTGCTAACATCACAAGATACTACTGTTTCTCTTGCTAACATCACAAGATGTTACTGTTTCTCTTGCTAACATCACAAGATGTTACTATGTCTCTTGCTAACACCATATAATGTTACTGTGTCTCTTCCTAACACAACAATATGTTACTGTGTCTCTTGCTAACACCGTAAGATCTTACTGTGTCCTTTGCTAACACCACAAGATGTTACTGTTTCTCTTGCTAACACCACAAGAGGTTACTGTTTCTCTTGCTAACACTACAAAATGATACTATTTCTCTTGCTAACACCATACAATTTTACTGTGTCTCTTGCTAACACAACAATATGTTGCTGTGTCTCTTGTTAACCCCACAAGATCTTATTGTGTCTCTTGCTAACACCACAAGATGTTACTGTGTCTCTTGCTAACACCATAAGATGTACTGTGTCTCTTGTTAACACCACAAAATTTTACTGTCTCTGCTAACACAACAAGATGTTACTGTGTCTCTGGCTAACAACACAAGATGTTACTGTTTTTCTTTCTAACATCACAAGATGTTACTGTGTCTCTTGCTAACATCACAAGATGTTACTGTTTCTCTTGCTAACATCACAAGATGTTACTTTGTCTCTAGCTAACATCACAAGTTGTGACTGTGTCTCTTACTAACATTATTACAAGATGATACTGTTTCTCTTGCTAACATCACAAGATGTTACTGTTTCTCTTGCTAACATCACAAGATGTTACTGTTTCTCTTGCTAACTCCACAAGATGTTACTATTTCTCTTGCTAACATCATACAATTTTACTGTGTCTCTTGCTAACACAACAATATGTTACTGTGTCTCTTGCTAACACCGTAAGATCTTACTGTGTCTTTTGCTAACACCACAAGATGTTACTGTGTCTCTTGCTAACACCATAAGATGTTACTGTGTCTCTTGCTAACACCACAAGACGTTACCGTGTCTCTTGCTAACACCACAAGATGTTACTGTGTCTCTTGTTAAAACTACAAGATGTTACTGTGTCTCTTGCTAACATGACAAGATGTTACTTTTCTCCATTTAATGCAAGCAACTCATCAATGTCAGCTTCTTCCATCCCTTCAAAGCCAGCTTTAGTGGCTATGTTAGCGATCTGTTGTCGAATAGCATAAACGTCGTCAAATTCACAAAAGTCGTGCACACATTCTGGCCACAGTTTTTGCCACTCAGCATTCATGCATGCTGGCGTTACCTCACTCCATGAATCCGCAATGTTGTCAATGACCTTGAGGATGTTGTAATCTTGCCAGAATCCCTTAATGGTAGGCTTACCTTTACCGTCCGTAGCCTTGATGAGTTGTGAGGAGGTTTGACGTAAATAATAACTTTTGAAAGTTACAATTACACCTTTGTCCATTGGCTGGATCAATGACGTCGTGTTTGGTGTCATAAATACTAACCTGACGTTCTCGGACAAGTCGTCAGATTGACTGGATGACCAGTGGCGTTATCCAATAGCCATCCATCCATCATCCATCATGAGCCATGCCGATAAGCGTGGGCGGTCATGTTTTGCCATCTCACTCGATCACCAGAGTCGTGGAACAGCTGCGTGTCTCTGTCTCGACCATGCCACGTGGCCAAGCCATCCAGGTATTTACTTCTCGGTCTAATGACTCTAATCAATTTTCAATCTTCATTTGTTTCTTGAAGGACTTGTTCATTGGGTTTTCTGTCTGTCCATGGTATTCTTTGCATTTTCCTCAGAAACCACATTTCCACAGCCATCAGATGTTTTTTCAGCTTGTCCGCTCATTGCCCACGCTTCACATCGGTACAAAAGTATAGGTTCTGTGTTGCACTTCAACACTCTTTTTCTCGTTTCAATTGATATCTTTGTATTGGTCAGTGTGTTTTTCATCTTGCAAAAGGCTACATTCGCAATGACAATTCTTGTTCTAATTTCTTCAAGGCATCTCCCATCAGATGTTATGACTGTTCCGAGATAACTGTACCGATTCACTTGTTTAAGAATATGCCCATTTACTTGTATATTACATTGTGGTATTTCCTTCTTCCCAGTGACGACCATAATCTGTGTCTTCTTACAATTTAATTCTAACCCTAGTTGTTCACTGTGTGCAACAACCGCATCCACTAAATGTTGCAGGTCCTGTTCATTGTCTGCAATCAAGACTGTATCATCTGCATATCTAATGTTATTGACGCATCGTCCCCCAATGTTGATTCCTTCCATATCTTCTATATTTCTGAAAATATGTTCACTGTACAGGGAAAAAAAGATCTCGAGACATTACACATTCCTTTCTCACACCTCTGTTAATAGGCTGATATTGACCTACTTCATTATCAATTCTTATTGTAACTTGTTGTTTCCAATATATCTTTTTTACAAGTCTAAAGTCTTGTCCATCAATGTGTAGATCTTCAAGCATCCTTATCATGTAAACATGTCTCACTTTATTGAAAGCCTTTGTGTAGTCAATAAAGCAAAGGTGTAGATCTTTGTTTACTTCTATAGAACGTTCGATTACTGTTCTCAGTATATTCACAGCATTTACTGTATTCTTGCCTTCTACAAGCCCACATTGTTTTTCTCCTATTTCACGGTGTATTTTCTTCCTTACTCTTTGCATGATAATTCTCAGCAAAATCTTCGTGATGTGGCTCAATATACTAATTGTTCGATTTTGAGCACATTCCAAGGCTCCTGATTTCTTTGGGATTACAATAAATACAGAGTTACATAATTCATGAGTTATATTTCCAGTATCAATTATTGTATTCAGCAGGCTGGTAACTTCATTTATTCCATATTCTTCTAAAGCATTAATCATTTCTGTTGTGATGCTGTCTGAACCGGGGGTCTTGCCAGATTTCATATGGTTAAGAGCATTCTGAACCTCCATCTTCAATAGCAGCAATATCTTATATGCTAGGTTTTCTCTAGCACAGTATTCCCTTAGAGCATGATTAGTATAAACAGTTAGCCATTCCTGGAATAACATTTCTGTTACACAAGCCAGGTGACGACGTTATGGCGGAACGTAGGGACTTAAAGGGAAGTTATTTCCCCTATATGACAACGACGTTATAGCGAAAAGACGTAAATATAAGCGTCGTATAGCGGGGGCCTCCCCGTACAGCGTTTTTATTTTTCTTATATATGCGGTACAGAAAAGGGGAATAATTCAGTATTTCCCTGACTGTTAGATTCCTTATTTGACCATTTATTAACATTGCCCAAAAGGCGAGATCAGAATAGCAAAACAACAGTATAGTAATAATACAGTATAGTAACACTACATTATTATAACACAACAGTATACTAACACTACAATATTATAACACTATAGTCGTGCGACACTACATTATAGTAAAACTACAGTATAGTAACCCAAAAGTATAGTACACAACAGTAGTAACACAACAGTATAATAACCCAACAGTATAGTAACATAATAATATAATAACACAACAGTACAGTACAGTAAGACTGTAATCTACCATATAACCTACATCCATCCATCATGTGCCATGCCGGAGAGCATGGGCGGTCATGATTCGCCATTTCACTCGATCACCAGAGTCAGTTCAGTGTTCCTGACTCGATCATGGCCACGTGGTCAAGCATCCAGATATTTACGTCTCTGTCTTCCCCTTGTTCTCTCACCCTCGATCTTGCCAGTTGTTACAAAGTTCTCCAATTTATTTCTTTTCATAGCGTGTCCAAAAAAATTGACTGTCTACGTCTAATTTCTCTAATCAATTTACGATTGTCAGCGAAAGATCACGGGTATACAATTTTATATCCGCCCTTTTCTGTCTCCAACTTGAAGTAGTTGATGGATTTACGTGTTCTAATGACCACAGAAGCTCTGTCGACGGTAGCGGGGCTACTGGTAGAGTCTCCCGTGTCGTACAGGTCAATGGATAGGAATGTGTGTGTGTTGTTTGTCCATCAAGAATGATGATGACCCTTCATTTCACCCAGTGGGGTTGAAAGTATGCAGCCGTGAGTTCTAAGATGGCTGATAAGGCCTATTTTGGTTCGAAATGTTCTTTAACAATGTGGACAAAGAATGCTTGACGTTTCTGGAGGAGGATTTTCTGCAGTGGTTTTTATATTCTGTCTTTTCTTCACAGCTCTTGAAGTCCTGGTTGCCTCACAAGTGACTGCACCCTTGCGCAATGTTGCACGCCACGAATTTCGGTCTCTGGCTGCTGTCTCCCAGGTGTCATAATAAATTCCAAAAGCATTCAGGGATAGGAATACAACCTGAAAACAGTTGTGTGTGGCTGCTGCGACAATGTGAGAGATAATAAACAGAGACGCAGTGTACATACATTACAGCGAACGCAAATCTGGCAAAAGAGCACCGGTAGTTGTTACTTTAAGGACCTTTTCACGCGCCTTCTGGTGTACTGAACAAATGGTTAAAGTTAGTTGCAAATGCTTTTACAGGATGTTAAAATCAACCCCAGCAGCAAATTGGTTATTTGTGATTTACAAGACAATGTTACGTTCAACAGTTTGTGTTTCGGCTCTGTGGCGATGGGTGTTACGGACGCAGTTCGTATTCCCGCATACCCGGTTTCAAAACACAGCTGCGGGACGATTTGGCAGCAGACCGCTTTGCGTTGGTTTTTTACGAAATGGTATGGGTGCCGGTGGTTCGGAAAGCAATGGCAAACTACTGAACCTAAACTTGCCAAGAGATCACAAAAGCAAAAAATGCTGGTGTTGACTGCGACGGCCTGTAAAAGATATGTAACTAACTAAGTTTGTATGAGCAGTCGGCGCTCATACCATCAAAATCTACGCACAGCGATGTGCTTCCAAATTGTCTAAAATTTATTTCGAAACCTCGACGGGGTATGTCACTATCCCCTAAACAACAAATGCCAACAAGCATAACGTGTTAACCCCATCTTTGGGAACCAGTTGAGGCCACTGAAACAGTTACATATATCCTACTACGTGTGTTTATTTATGTAACTGTTTCAGTGGCCTCAACTGGTTCCCAAATTGATTTCCTGTGTGTATTACGTGTACAGCATTAGAACCGACCAATCATCGACGATGAAATGCATTTTTCGTGGAGGACTTTAGTGTTGGCATTCTGGCGGCTGCATTATTCACAGTGTACCTGTGCGGGCTGTTGGCTTGCCGACACTCCTGTCTATTCCATTGTTCACATAGGGGCAGTGAGGAGCATTTTTTGTGATATTCACTGGCACAGGAACGGAGCAATATGGGGACGACGCGTTGCCGTGAAGTTGGAACCGTGACTAACTAACTAACTAATCATTTCTCTTCTTTAAATGTTTGTTAATATGCTGGACACAGCATTTTCGGTCCGATGTGTTTGTTAATTGACCTATGCTGGGTTAATATAAATTATGAGACCTATGGTGTTATCTAAATGGTTTGATACGAATTATGTCCGTATTCCATAGTTGTAGGTTCATGTGTGTATGATAGACATGACTAATGAAGACACTTTTTTGGAGTGTCTAGTTGGTCATGTGTCGAAGTACGCCTGTTCCTGCAGCGAGGCGTTGTCGCCATTTGGAGGGACAGTTTCGAATCCCGGTCGGTAAATATAGCTTTCAAATTTTGTTGTCTAGTGCGTCCTCTAGTCTCTACTTCTTTCTTCTCACCTCTGTGAGCGCCAAAAAATACTACGTGTGTTTATTTATGTAAACCCATGTTTGTATACCACTCGCACTCGGTAGGTGATATGGTCTGTGTCACACCGATCGCCTTGACTTCTCAATAAATTTCTCAGTAGGCCTACCCATTTTAGGCCGGTCGACCGAGACACTGGGCTACCGCGCTTCCCTCCAGGAGTGGGTCCAAAATCTGCGGGCTCAGAACGGGACCTTGTGGACCCAGAGCACCCCTCTACAGAATGGATCTCAATGACTCTGCTTCTTGCTGATGTGGAGAACTTAAACAAACCCCAGAACTTGTTCTACAAGACTGCCCTGACTTGGCCGAACTGAGGGAGGAAATCTGGCCAACTGGAGCCGTCCTTCTAGAACAACTCAGGGGGACCAGGGAAGACCTCAAGCCAACCAGTCTGTTTGTGACCCGTGCTGGAATAGAGACGTACATCGATTGCATAATAATAATAATAATAATAATAATAATAATAATAAGAAGAAGAAGAAGAAGAACAAGAACAAGAACAAGAACAAGAACAAGAATAAGAACAAGAAAGAAAGAAGAACAAGAAGAAGAAGTCTTAAAAGTCTAGAGGATTGACTTCATTGCCCCGGGTTTTATCCCATGTGGCTCAGTCTCCTTTTGGCAGGATGACCTGCCGAAAGCATCGCACAAAGCACGAACTCCGAAGCTCCTGCGACGACCCCCAGGAGTCTCCGAGAAAAATGCACCCATGAACAGAAAGACCTAGCCGGGAATTGAACCCACAACCTTCAGAGCACGAGGCAGATGGCTTGACCACTTTGCCACGGAGACTCCTTAAGAAGAAGAAGAAGAAGAAGAAGAAGAAGAAGAAGAAGAAGAAGAAGAAGAAGAAGAAGAAGAATCGGAAATAAGATCCCGGGGATAATACTTAGGTATATATGTCAGCATGGCCGAATGGATAAAAACGCGTGGTCTTCAACATCCGATGTGCTGATGCCGAGGTAAGGGGTTCAACCCCTACACCCGACAGTTGGACTAAAATGTTGACCTATCGTCCTTGACTTTGGTTAGTTAGTTAGTCGACAGATCATCGTCATTGCACATCGAACCATACAGTCCATAAGTGCTCGGATCCCCTCCTCAGCAAATCCAGCAGCGTGTAGCGGCTAACGACACCAAAATTAATTACAAGTACCTCTGAAATCGGAGTGGGTTCGTCTGATGGGACACTGTTAAAAGGTAAAGCCAATCCACACGCAAAATGCACACCAGCACTACTAGAAGAAGTGTGTACGGACTACACTTGAGTTCAAAGCGAGCGAGCGCAAAAAAACAACAAAAAAAACTTAGCTATAGGCCTAAGTTCAAAAACCAGCTCCTTAGCGAAGAGCTTCCGGACGCAGTTTGTAATCCCACATACTCGCATTTGAAACACAGCTGCATGCGATTTAGCAGCAGACCGCCTTACGTTGTTTTTTTTTAACGAAAATGGTATGGGTGCCGGTCGTTCAGAAAGCAATGGCAAACTACTGAACGTAAACTTGCCAAGAGATCACAACAGTCAAAAAAAATGCTGGTGTTGAATGCGACGTCCTGTAAAAGGTTATATAAGTAACTTTTTATAAATTCAAAACAAATATTCATTAAATAAAAGTCTTAAAAGTCGAGAGTATCGACTTCATTGCACCAGGTTTTATCCCATATGGCTCGGTCTCTTTCCGCATGGCGGCCTGCCGAAAGCATCTAACAAAGTACGAATTCCGTAGCTGCGGCGATGATCCTTAGGAGTAACCGAGAAAACTGCACTCGTGAACTGAAAGACGTAGCCCGGAATCGAACCCACAGCCTCCGGAGATCCATCTAGTAAATTTAAATACATTGGAAATTACAAAACTCCACACTCAAATAATACCTGTGACTATGTGTTTTAACTGTTTCAGCTAAAGTATTATTCATTTATTCGCTTCATATCGTATATAACGCTGCACTATACACCGGATGAAATGCAGCGAAATATGCCGGGCAATAAATCGGGCAACATTTTGTTTGTCGCTCCTGCGAGTAAACTGAGGTAGAATTCGAAACGTCCATATGCCGAACGATGTAAAAAGTCGGACGGGACTTTCGTTTCGCCAACCGTCGACTGCGCTGTTAGCAACATGGAAGTTTTCTGGCTTTAGAAATATCAGCTGGGGTTTGATCGTTTGTTCATTCACTGGTCTCAATCTTATAGCACGGATTTTTTTTTTTTTGTTCATCGACATCTTGACAAATATACTTCTATTATAACGGAGTCGAACATTAAATAAACAAAATAAAATAGTTTGAAGACTATAATTAATAACTATTGAAGTGAACAATTGCCAGACACGACGACGTGAGCGAGCGTGTGAGAGACACAGACGGACTGTGGAAGGAAGAGACACTTCAGACATCACCGCAGATATTCAGGTATTTAGTATGTTAATATAGTTATATAATTTTATTGTTGACGAAATCGATGCAATGTCATACTTTAAAGGTATTCCTGGTTTACTATAATATAATACAATAAGGGAGAGTTTATACATAGGGCCCTATGAATAGACACTTTGTTTATACTAGGGTGAACCATCAGATTTTTAAATTTGAGTATTTTCTAATGGGACGACCACCAAAAGATAGGCCTTGAGAAACCGAATCTAATGGTACCAAGATGATGCATGTATGTCAATTAGAAGCGAAGATATGCAACTTTGAGTGTCGAGATCATTAACGCAGAAATTGACACAAAAGATCTCTTCTGCACATCTTTTTTTCGTGTCCGAACCAAGGTCATAGCAGAAGTTATCAAAACTAGAGTAGTTTGTTTATTTTTAAACGAACATCCTAGCAACCATACACGAACACCCTAGCAACCATACATCATTGCGATCGGTGTAGCGAAGCCTAACCGCTCATGTCATCTATTTTTACATATGATGTAACATTATCTAATTAGCATATAAAAATGGCAGCCAATTAGTTAGTTATATTAATTAATTACCAAGTGCATTCTTAATATTATGTTTAAACCCTGGCACGTAATATATTGTATTATGCGGAATGATGCTAACGCACGATATGTAGTTATATCCTGTTTAGATAGTATGCAACATTATCTAATTAGCATATAAAAATGGCCGCTAATTAGTAGGTTATATTAATTAATTACCACGAGCATTCTTTATATTAGCTTTAAACCCTGGTAAGTTGTATCTTGTATTCTGCGGAATTGTGCAACGCACGATATGTGTTATATCCTGTTTAGATAGTATGCAATGTTACCTAATTAGCATATAAAAATGGCCGCTAATTAGTAGTTATATTAATTAATTTCTGTGTTTACGATCACGACACTCAAAGTTGCATATCTTCGCTTCTAATTGACATACATGCAACATCTTGGTACCATTAGATTCGGTTTCTCAAGGCCTATCTTTCGGTGGTGGTCCCATTAGTAAATACTCAAATTTAAAATCTGATGGTTCATGCTAAAATAGATATCTTTATATAATGAGAGGAGGAGCGGCTGGCCGAGAGGCTAGAATGCCGGACTCTCATTCGGGAGGCCTGGGTTCGATCCCTCGGTAAGGTGTCAGATTTTTTTCTGTCGGGGGCAAAAAGAAAATCCTAACCTGCACAGTTCGCGGCGACTGCACTAGCCAGGCGGACTTTATTCCTCAGGCTCAAAGACCTCTCTGCCATACACCGCAAGGTACTATATTGGCAGTAAATGACAGTTTTTATATAATGAGAAATTATATTTTTCTAAAAAAAGATTTCTCCTTTATGCAAACATTTAAACATTTGTCATTAATTAAAGAGATTGGCTCACAAGGTAGTAGTTCGAATTGCATGTTTCTGGGAAGGTTAACCCGGTCAACAAATGCCCGCAGAAGTCGGATGTGTCGGCCTAACAGCGCAAGAACGCAGCTCTGCTGTAAACGGGCACAACGCAATCACATACGAAAAAAAACTCCGGATGAACGCAGAAGAAGAAGAAGAAGATTAAGAATTGCACGTTTTAAAAAGTGAAACGCATGCCGACATTTTGGATTTCCAAAGGCAAAGTCAAAGAGGGATTTAATATGTCGGCAAAAATATGTCTTTCCCTGGATCATTTGTCGCCACAATGGTTTGGACTTTTCCTAACACATCAGGTACAGAACAACTGTCCACAACCAGCAGGCGGGCAATGTATCCTGTACTTTAGGATATCCTCCTTCGAACGCAGATAGATGGGATCTGAGATCATCAGCAGTCCTTGCCATGATAGTCAGTCAAATTCTAAATAAATTTACGTAAAATTAATATTTAATAATTACATGCAATCATATAATAATAAGAGATGATATCTTTATATAATGAGAAAGTACATATATTTTTATGAAAAGGATTTATTTATTTTTCCAATCGCAAAGAGAATTTAATCACGTCCGCAAAAATAATTATTAATTCATTAATTTTTTTCTACCAGAAGGTCCCCATATATTTAAATGAAACTTTCCAAATTTATCTTTGCATGCACAATTCAAAAATGCAACTAAAATTAACAAATATCTATGCCTTGTACTAAAAAAAATTTTTGTTGCGTGCCGACAATGTGGATTTACAATAACAAAGAGGAATTTATCATGTCCGCAAACAAAACGAATTTTTTTCTACCAGAGGGGCCCAATATTTTTTAATGAAACTTTCCAAATTTATGTATCTTTGCATGCACAATTCGAAAATGCAACTAAAATTAACGAATATCTATGCCTTGTACTAAAAAAAAATGTTTATTGCGTGCCGACAATGTGGATTTACAATCACAAAGAGGAATTTATCATGCACGCGAAACGAATTTTTTTCTACCAGAGGGGCCCAATATTTTTAAATGAAACTTTCCAACTTTATGTATCTTTGCATGCAGAATTCGAAAATGCAGCTAAATTTAACGAATATCTATGCCTTGTACTAAAATTATTATAATTATTTATGGTATGCCAAATAGTGAAATTATCTCAAAGACAATTTCAAATCTAACCACCGGCTATTTGCGCAATGATTAGACTGGCCATTTTACCGGAAGCGGAGATGGTAATTCGTTATTGGCACGAGTGATTTAAATATATCCAGTGAGATATACAAAGTGTATGTTAATAGTCAATGATGTAGACACGACGACACCCTTCTGCGCAAGTGCGGAAAAAATGACTTCCGGTTAAAGTATGCTTCAGTACTGATGGATCACGCTATTTATACATAGGGCTAGGGCCCTATGAATCGATACTTTATAACAAAAAGAAGCCTAAAAAACTCCGGGGGAAACCGATGGTATACCCAGTAGTACACTACAACTGTGAGGCCGACTTCGAGTACTATATCGAGGACGGTGAAATCGTCCCATGGCTGACCACGGAGGAAGAAAACTTTGGACAGCAGATTCGCAAACGCAACAGTGAAAATCGGCGTTAGGAGGAAAATGAAAACATCGAAGAGGTCCTACAGAAACTACACAAGAAAGGAGACAAAACGACCAAATAAGGACTGCACCCAGCCAAACCAGACGAACCAGGAGCCTGCACCAACAAAGAAAACCACAAGAGGAAACATACACAAAGGACAGCCGCCGACCGATCCCCCAGTTGGAGTGGGATCACGAAAAGTCCTTATAAGGACTGCAGACAGCAAGCCAGACGATGTCGTGATTCGCACTGCTAGCGCTAACAAGTCAAGTCACATTATTCTGTCAAGAAGCCTGATACGCGGGAAAATGTCACGTGGAAAGTCCAACAACAAGAAACACGCTGTTGCCAAGATGTGCAGCGTGGGAGCCGACAACAAGAAGAAGAACGTCGAGAGCCCACCTGCTAGCTGCATCAAAGAGCCTGATACTACACCTATAACTGAAGCTGCCACGAGGGAGAAGATTGACAGCCCAACACAGTCAAGAACCAAGACAGCAGAGAAGGAGGAGAAAGACATCAGAGTCGGAAACACCGACTCAAAAACAGTCCGATGGGTTGTCAAGCGGATTCCTGTGGAGCTGACAGATGAAGAAATCCTGAAGCAGCTACGTGAAGAGAATCTTCACATCCGATTCTTGAAGGCGGAGCGGCTCCTCACCTACTCCAAGATACCTACAATCTTGGCAGTGGTGACATCGGAGGGCAGCGAAATGCCGACCACAGTAACGGTCAACAAGAGAATGCAGCAACCAGAGAGATTCATCCCAGGAATCACACAATGTTCCAGATGTCAGAGGGCCGGACATAGCAGAGCTACGTGTTGCAGTGGGACAGAAATATGCCGATACTGCGCTGATCGCCACGCCTTCGAGGAGTGTCCACTGGCCAAGCTGGACATGGACTTCAGAGCCCCTAACAACAAAAGAAAGTGCGTCAACTGCCAGGGCAAGCATGGAGCAAGATACTTGGGCTGTCCGTACCTGCAGAGACACAGAGACGTCTTAAAGATTGCCATCATCACAAAGACTCCATTCAAGGAAGCAATGCAGAGGGGCGAGACAGCCACGGGTATAGCACAAGCCGAAAGAGATCAACTTCAAAAACAGATAGACGAGTTGAAGAGACAAGTCAAGGCACTGCTAACGCCGACCCCGAATAACGACAATGAAAAAACTACTGGCGGAAATGAAGGAGATACAGCAAAACATCAAGCAAGAAGTAGAACATATGGCACTGATTAAGAAAGAGAATGAAGAGATCCTACAAACCATTAAATCAGAGTGAGAACTACAGAAAACTGAAATTGAAATACTCCGAAACAAAACCACAGAAGCCGAACAAGAAACTACAGAGAAATCGCAGGATGAAAACCAAGA
Source organism: Cepaea nemoralis (assembly GCA_014155875.1). NCBI lineage: Eukaryota > Metazoa > Mollusca > Gastropoda > Stylommatophora > Helicidae > Cepaea > Cepaea nemoralis. The sequence continues at coordinate 47,018 of JACEFZ010014517.1, forward strand.
AACCGAGCCGGAATCACAAGCGAAAGCCAGCAGCCCAACCACGACACCCGAATCATTCAAAGGGAAGCAGTAGATGTCTAAGGGGGCTTTGGGGTCAAAACACCCAGGGCACCACAGGAGCGTCAAAACAACAGCCCCCTAGGGATCCAACCCCCCGGGGCCCCGCCCCCCTAGGCCCCGGGGTGCACACCAAGCGGTGAACCGTCCCGGAGCGCTACTTAGAGATATAGTGTGTATGAGGTACACACCATGGACACACATCAGTGGTTAAAAGCGAATCCAACACGACAGCGTATGTACTGTTGGAGGAATACCGATGGAGAGTGGACCCACTACCACCCCCCAGGGGTTTGGTGCAACTACCAAAGATTTGATGAGTCGCGCAGGGGACGTCGTCGTATTATAATGCACCACCGCAAGTGAATTAGAGCTACAACCTCCCAGGGTATATCAAGATGAATGGTTGTGAGTGGCCCAAACTCGGCACAGAGCTGCGCTGCGGTCGGTCATGTATTGGTCTTTTCTGTTCAAGGCACAATGCACAAGCGAAGCGGGGTGTGACCATAGAAGAGTGTATATTCTGTGAGAGGGGGGTTAAGCGCCCTTATGAGATGTGTGAGCGTTGTACACTAGACGTCTTCCATAGGATGATTAGGAAGTTTGAGAGGAAGACCGACATCAAGCTGCTTCCATATAGAGGTATGAAACTGGATGGTGTTTCAGAGACATGCCTACTTGCCAATGGTTCAAGAGTCCCACAACATTTTGTGGAAAGCCCTCAAGACGACGCTTTTGCGACTATCATCTCCGGATCATCCGACGCCAAGGCAGAAGAATAGGTGGGGGAACTATAATCATTCATACTCCTTGGGGTTGGAGGTCCTTAGGAGTTCCACCAGACTGTTTGGAAACAATCGCTGAGGAGGATGTGTAGAACGGGTGAATGTCTAGCCTGTCAATTTGAAGCTGACTGGGATAGTGAACCGTGGAGCGGCGATGTATCGGTGGCTGCACGATGTATGGTTCTGCAACATACCTTTTCACTCTGGATAAATCCAAACTTGCGCGCCAGTCAACACACTTCCGCTTAAAACGATCACGCCGGATGTAGCGTGACTGAACGGAGCAAGCGTGATCGTTTTGTTTCTGCGTGACAAGTTTTATGAGCCGCGCGACAATTTTTTTTCTCGGTAAGAAAATTGCGCGGCCCAGAGCGGAGTTCAGAATTAGAGACTAGCGGCTCAAACTTAAAATGAAGAATTGTAAGTGGCTTGTGCAAGAAAGGAGCCTCGATCCGGTGCGATCGCAGGTGCCGTGGTGAGTTCTGCTACAAACACCTCCAACTACTTAAAAAGGGTAGGAATGTGTTTGGGTGCACTATCTGTAATACAGTAGTACAGCAACCATTCGATATATGCCACACTTGTGATAGTGAACTAGCTGAGCGCTATGTGGCTCTGACAAGAGATTTGCCAGTAGACGATCCCTTGGAGAAATTCATTGAGGTGAAAGAGGCTATGAAAAAAGAGCGCGCTATCTAGCGGGCTATTTAGCAGGTGGGCTTCTGGTTGGTGGGGTGAAGTCAGTAAGCTCTTTTTCTGGTGCAAGTCGGCAGAAAGTTTGCGCCGAATTTCAGCCTGCTGTTGTCGAAATTTCACTGATTCATTCAGAATTAATTTAAATTCCGCATCAGAAATTTCCTGGTCCTGCAAGGCCGCCGAGACAAGATCGGAGATTGTTGAAAGTTTCGTTTCACCAATCCTGATTTCGTCATTTGCTTACATTGGTACAATTCCCCCGCCCTACGAAGGAA
>JACEFZ010014518.1:0-37500 GCA_014155875.1 Cepaea nemoralis
ATAATAAATTATATATTATTATATATTATATAATATTTTTAATATATATATATATAAAATTATATAAAAGAGAGAGAAGAGAGAAGGGGAAAAAGACAGACAGACAGACAGACAGACAGACAGACAGACAGACAGACAGACAGACAGACAGACAGACAGACAGACTTTAGATAAATGATCCCCCCCCCCCCCCCACGAACCCTCTATCCCTATTGCCATAGTTAGCGAAGATTAAAACAGATAACCAACAGATGCCATGCAACATAATTTAATACCATTGCTTACCCAGATAAATCTTCCTAACAAATTTAGCACAATACTCCGTGCCAAAAGAAGATGTAGTAGTAGTCAGTAGTAGTAGTAGTAGTAGTAGTAGTAGTAGTAGTAGTAGTAGTAGTAGTAGTAGTAGTAGTAGTAGTAGTAGTAGTAGTAGTAGTAGTAGTTCTTCTTTGTTGTTTATCCTGACGCTGTTATTGTTGTTTCTGTTGTTGTTGCTGCTGCTGCTGCTGCTGCTACTACTACTACTACTACTACTACTACTACTACTACTACTACTACTACTACTACTACTACTACTACTACTGCTGCTGCTACTACTACTACTACTATTACTACTATTGCTGCTGCTGTAGTGATGCTGCTCAACCATTCGTAGATCCTACTCGTTTGATGTAGTCATGGTGCCTTAAAACCAATGTAAGAGCAATGCCCTACTTTGCGTGGCTATTTTCATCTACCATAACCCACCGCCGATCATGTTTCCAAATTTACACCAATAATCTAGACAGTAAACGTGGGTTATTGAGCCAGCTAACATCAGAATGGCGTTCAATTGCATTTTTTCCATTAGCTGCATCATCCTGGCGTGGGCATCTAAGACTTTGATAGATTGTTCAGCTTGTTTGTAGACATAATACAAACCGGTTCTAAGACCAGATTAGACTAGGGTAAACAGACAGCCGTGTTTACAGGAACACTTCGAAAGTGGATAAACGGAATTTGAGATTGGTGTTCATCTTTCGTGTCTGTTTCACGTGTTTGCGGTGGAAATCAAAGTCTCGGGGGACAAGTGGCACTTTAATTTGTTTTGTTTCGTGTTTATTAAACAATTAATTGATTCTCTGGTTTAAATTTCCCGTAGTTGTAGTATTAGTTTATACAAAACACAGAAGCCTCAGACAATGTGTTGCAGGATTTATTGCCTGACGTATTTCGCTGCATCTCGTCAGGTACATAATGCACAGTTGTATATGATATGAAGTGAATAGAAAATTAATACTTGAGATGAAACAATTGAAACAAACAGTCATGGATATTGTTCTAGTGTGGGGCATCTGTTATCCACACGGTAATTTCTAATTTAAAACGAACTCTTCCTGTTTGCGTAAAACTGGAACCGCCTCAGAATATTAGTATAGCAGTAGTAGTGGTAGTGATCGCAGTAGTGGTGGTGGTGGTAGTAGTAGTAGTAGTAGTAGTAGTAGTAGTAGTAGTAGTAGTAGTATTAGTGGTAGTAGTAGTAGTAGTAGTAGTAGTAGTAGTAGTAGTAGTAGTAGTAGTAGTAGTAGTAGTAGTGGTGGTGGTGGTGGTGGTGGTGGTGGTGGTGGTGGTCTTCGTCGTCGTCGTCGTCGTCGTCATCGTCGTCGTCGTCGTCGTCGTCGTCGTCGTATTAGTGGTGGTGGTGGTTGTGGTGGTGGTAAACACTTCTTACGGAGTAAGAACGATTTGAGGCTTCAGATCATCTGAAGTCGCCCTCATCGACGAATTATTCGGCCCCTTTACCTTCTTAATGCTCTCAGAGGGAGAGTCCATCCGGTCCATGACTGCCGGCCATTTTTCTATAATCGTGCATAGACACCTTGGAGACGTTTGTGATCGTACATTTCCCATATCGACATCGCCAAGTGTCTGCCCAGAAGACATCCCATCCTTGGAGAACGAACATTAGCCACCCGGTGAATCAACCAGCGTTGACACTGCACCGTAACTGACCGCGGGAAAGTCAGTTCTCGCCCCCCCCCCCCCCAACCCAACCCCCGGCAGTTGGCCTCAATCATCACCTCCGCCATAGGATCCATAATAACCCTGGAAAACTATTCGATCAGATTGATCTCAAAGCGTCCCAGTTGCACGAAATGGAATATTGCTCGGCTAACAAAACCATTACGTGGTCAGTCCGAATCGCTGTATGGGATGTCATCTGCAAACTGATCTCTCCTGGTTTCCGGAGGAACAGCCTGTGGTGGATGAGAATTCCAATATACGGAAGTGAGGCTAAGCAACCTTGTGCATGACGTAACAACTCAATGGGTGAGTCCATTACCAGAGCGCTAAGTGTCGGCTCTGCAATTATGGAAGCTTCCTTACATGGCGGGGAATGCTCATGGTCTGCCATGCCGTCCCTTGACCGCTGACCGTTATGCCTCTGGCTGATCTGAATGGACCAGCTGGGTTACATCGCAACACTGAGAGTTGACAATCCTACGAAACACCCGGGAAGGCTAACCCGGTCAACAAATGCCTAGAAAAGTCGGATGTGTATGCCGAAAGGTGCAAATATCGCAGCTCTTCTGTAAACTGGTGCGTCCAAGAAATATTCCGGACGTACGCAAAAGATGAAGAAGAACTCAAAGATATAGCCATTTTCCAGTTTCATTTTCCAGTTTTCCCACCTAAAGCTCTCCCCAACAAGATTGCTACGACATTAGAAACTTTCTTTAAGACGGATATTCAATTTTAATCGAATATCGGCCGTTCCGACATGATCCCCATAAATATTATATTCTCACTTTCGAAACAGGGTATAATTCTTTTATAGATGTCTTGTAGATCGTGCCTAATTTAAAATTTATAGATGTCTTGTAGATCCTGCCTAATCTAAAATTTATAGATGTCTTGTAGATCCTGCCTAATTTAAAATTTATAGATGTCTTGTAGATCGTGCCTAATCTAAAATTTATAGATGTCTTGTAGATCCTGCCTAATCTAAAATTTAGAAGCAGAAAATACAAGGCCGGGCTCTCTCTCTCTCTCTCTCTCTCTCTCTCTCTCTCTCTCTCTCTCTCTCTCTCTCTCTCTCTCCTCTCTCTCTCTCTCTCCTCTCTCTCTCTCTCTCTCCTCTCTCTCTCTCCTCATCTCTCTCTCTCTCCTCTCTCTCTCTCTCTCTCTCTCTCTCTCTCTCTCTCCTCTCTCTCTCTCTCTCTCTCTCTCTCTCTCTCTCTCTCTCTCTCTCTCTCTCTCTCTCTCTCTCTCTCTCTCTCTCTCTCTCTCTCTCTCTCTCTCTCTCCTCTCTCTCTCTATCTCTCTCTCTCTCTCTCTCTCTCTCAAAAGTAAACTTTTGTTAGTGAGTTTGTAATTGTGAGAAAGTATAAGTGTTTGCAATGGAGTGTGTATTTGTATGTTATCGAGTGGGTGTATAACTGTGAAAGTTTGGGTAAATGATGTAAGTATGTATGCAGGTTTTTATGTATGTTTTTATGAATGTTTGTCTGCCTGCCTGCCTGTCTCATAACATGGTAATATGCATAGTTTATGTTTACAATATTCATTTGACAATGTCTTTGTTTTCTTATGTGAATATAACATGCACAATGATGAATGAAAGATGAGTGATTGGAAGGGCCGAATATAAGACGGGCCTCCAAATGTGTGGCCCCTTTGAAAATAAAGTTTTTCGTTCTTTCGATCGTTATCTCTCTCTCTCTCTCTCCTCTCTCTCCTCTCCTCTCTCTCTCTCCTCTCTCTCCTCTCTCTCTCTCCTCTCTCTCTCTCTCTCTCTCTCTCTCTCTCGTGGCCAGCAAATGCTGGGAAAATGACAGGTGTTGTTATTTGAGATTGCGGTTCTGACGTCATGCATAATGTATATCATTAGCCTCGTCAGGCAAAACCAACAAAACAAACTTTGGAACACCTGAATAAAGACATCACAAACAAGATTGATTATTCTCATACAAGAGGACATGAGAATAAACTTAACTTCCTCAGTTCGCCAATATTTCCAAAGAGTGTCCACGAGAACTGTAAGACTTCGAAATAGAATTCCGTTTACTTTCAGAAGTTAGTAACCATCCGGTGCTTACATACAACAGCCTTCCATTTCAGAACATCTATCTCTCCCATTAAACCAATGGTATATCATTAATACATAATAATAAAAATGTTGCCGTTTTTATGTTGTTGTGTTGTTGTTGTTGTTGTTGTTGCTGCTGCTACTGTTGTTGTTGTTGTTGTTGTTGTTGCTGCTACTGTTGTTGTTGTTGTTGTTGTTGTTGTCGTCGTCGTCGTCGTTGTTGTTGTTGTTGTTGTTGTTGTTGTTGTTGTTGTTGCTGTTGTTGTTGTTGCTGTTGTTGTTGTTGCTGTTGCTGCTGCTGCTGCTGACAACAATGACGATACAGATCCGTGTCAATATTACCCCGTGGCAGATGCTGCCGCTCGTATGTCAAATGTAAGGTTTTCCCCTTGTCTATACCATGACAGACTGATATAAGATGTGCAGTCCCCTTGTCTAGACCATGACAAACTGATATAAGATGTGCAGTCCCCTTGTCTAGACCATGAAAAACTGATATAAGATGTGCAGTACCCTCGTCTAGACCATGACAAACTGATATGAGATGTGCAGTCCCCTTGTCTAGACCATGACAAACTGATATAAGATCTGCAGTCCCCTTGTCTAGACCATGACAAACTGATATAAGATGTGCAGTACCCTCGTCTAGACCATGACAAACTGATATGAGATGTGCAGTACCCTCGTCTAGACCATGACAAACTGATATAAGATGTGCCGTCCCCTTGTCTAGACCATGACAAACTGATATAAGATGTGCAGTCCCCTTGTCTAGACCATGACAAACTGATATAAGATGTGCAGTCCCTTGTCTAGACCATGACAAACTGATATAAGATGTGCAGTCCCCTTGTCTAGACCATGACAAACTGATATAAGATGTGCAGTCCCCTTGTCTAGACCATGACAAACTGATATAAGATGTGCAGTCCCCTCGTCTAGACCATGACAAACTGATATAAGATGTGCAGTCCCCTCGTCTATACCATGACAAACTGATATAAGATGTGCAGTCCCCTCGTCTAGACCATGACAAACTGATATAAGATGTGCAGTCCCCTTGTCTAGACCATGACATACTGATATAAGATGTGCAGTCCCCTTGTCTAGACCATGACAAACTGATATAAGATGTGCCGTCCCCTTGTCTAGACCATGACAAACTGATATAAGATGTGCAGTCCCCTTGTCTAGACCATGACATACTGATATGAGATGTGCAGTCCCCTTGTCTAGACCATGACAAACTGATATGAGATGTGCCGTCCCCTTGTCTAGACCATGACAAACTGATATGAGATGCTGCCGTCCCCTTGTCTAGACCATGACAAACTGATATGAGATGTGCCGTCTCCTTGTCTAGACCATGACAAACTGATATAAGATGTGCAGTCCCCTTGTCTAGACCATGACAAACTGATATAAGATGTGCAGTCCCCTTGTCTAGACCATGACAAACAGATATAAGATGTGCAGTCCCCTTGTCTAGACCATGACAAACTGATATAAGATGTGCAGTCCCCTTGTCTAGACCATGACAAACTGATATAAGATGTGCAGTCCCCTTGTCTAGACCATGACAAACTGATATAAGATGTGCAGTCCCCTTGTCTAGACCATGACAAACTGATATAAGATGTGCAGTCCCCTTGTCTAGTCCATGACAAACTGATATAAGATGTGCAGTCCCCTTGTCTAGACCACGACAAACTGTTATAAGATGTGCAGTCCCCTTGTCTAGACCATGACAAACTGATATAAGATGTGCAGTCCCCTTGTCTAGACCATGACAAACTGATATAAGATGTGCCGTCCCCATGTCTAGAATATGACAAACTGATAAGAGATGTGCCGCCCCCTTGTCTAGACCATGACAAACTTATACGAGATGTGCAGTCCCCTAGTCTAGACCATGACAAACTGATATAAGATGTGCAGTCCCCTTGTCTAGACCATGACAAACTGATATAAGATGTGCAGTCCCCTTGTCTAGACCATGACAAAGTGATATAAGATGTGCCGTCCCCTTGTCTAGACCATGACAAACTGATATAAGATGTGCCGTCCCCTTGTCTAGACCATGACAAACTGATATAAGATGTGCCGTCCCTGTCAACGTGTTGTATGTCTAGGGATCTAGACTCGGGCTCAAACAGGCAACAATAGCTCCGTTAAACATAATATAGCAACTTTATATATTTTATAATATAGCAACTTTAATGTCTTTTTAATTTCTGCCGTCGGGTTTTTCCCCTTTTTCACCAGTTTCTGACATATATCACATGATCTACAATAGGTTTTTATGTCTTGGCAAAATTTCGGCCAATAGAATTGGGTCAGGACCCTGGCTCTCGTCTTTTCGTACCCCATATGACCTCCGAAAGGTGAGTCATGGGCTATCTTTAGTACTTTTTCACGATGTGATTGTGGTAGAACTACTTGTTGTATCGTGGTCTGATTTGTTGTGTATAATCTAGTCAGTACATTGTTCTGTAACCTAAATGTCCACGATGCACTCTTAGTTAATTTTGGTTTAAGTCCTACTAACCTAAAATATGGTGCAAGTGTAGGATCTGATTTCTGTTCATCTCCAAAATTAGTGATGGTAGTGTTTGGTGATACAATTTCTAGTGATTCCTGTAGTTGGTCAGTGTGGGTTTTGTGAGTTGTCTTGTTCTTTCGCCACTGTTGGATAGGTTACATAAGTTACACACACCACACTTCACGGCACAATCTGCTCGTAGAATGAAAAAACATTAATAACAGTTAAATGTCACAGTCATGTCAAAATAGTTTATAGTATTAACATCATGGAGAGACTTGCTGCAGAGGGACTAATATTAATACTAGTTCATTACTCTAGATAGCTGCAAAACAATTCAATTTTGTTCATAAATAAATTTGATATTATTTCTTTACTGTTTTACTTGGCAATCAATAGCCGTCTGAACGTAAAGCTAGTGCCAAAACCGGAGCCTGGCCCCCAAAAAGCCTGTCAACGTGTTGTATGTCTAGGGATCTAGACTCGGGCTCAAACAGGCAACAATAACTCCGTTAAACATAATATAGCAACTTTAATGAACATTAATATACAGTGCGTTGGCGCAGTGGGTTTAACAAGCTCGCACTGAGGCGTTGCATATCACAGAGGTTTAACATCACACATGATTGTAACAAACATTCTAAGCAAACTATCTAGCATATGTCTATGACCCTAAATATACATGGGTCTAAACTATTAAGTCCCTCTAAGGCAGGCCCTGTTGCCTCTCCGATGTCCCGTCTGTCTCTGCTGGTTCACACGTGTCGCAATCCGACACGGGTGGTAACTCTGTCCGAGTTCCTCGTGGACCCCGCAATAGGCGGGCCACATCAGTGTCCACGGGACAGTGGACTCACTGACCAGTCCTTCGAGAAGGCTCTAGATTACTCTGGCCTTCGAGTGACTTACTTCTTTCCCTTGGGCGGGAGTTGTAGCCCTTGGCTAATATCTATTAACTCATGTTGGTTTACCGGATAATGTGGATAATGTGAGGCTGTGACAGTCCCCTTGTCTAGACCATGACAAACTGATATAAGATGTGCCGTCCCCTTGTCTAGACCATGACATACTGACATAAGATGTGCCGTCCCCTTGTCTAGACCATGACAAACTGATATAAGATGTGCGGTCCCCTTGTCTAGACCATGACAAACTGATATAAGATGTGCGGTCCCCTTGTCTAGACCATGACAAACTTATATAAAATGTGCGGTCCCCCTTGTCTATACCATGACAAACTGATATAAGATGTGCAGTCACCTTGTCTAGACCATGACAAACTGATATAAGATGTGCAGTCCTCTTGTCTAGACCATGACAAACTGATATAAGATGTGCAGTCCCCTTGTCTAGACCATGACAAACTGATAAAAGATGTGCAGTCCCCTTGTCTAGACCATGACAAACTGATATAAGATGTGCAGTCCCCTTGTCTAGACCATGACAAACTGATATAAGATGTGCAGTCCCCTTGTCTAGACCATGACAAACTGATATAAGATGTGCCGTCCCCTTGTCTAGACCATGACAAACTGATATAAGATGTGCCGTCCCCTTGTCTAGACCATGACAAAACTGATATAAGATGTGCAGTCCCCTTGTCTAGACCATGACAAACTGATATAAGATGTGCCGTTCCCCTTGTCTAAACCATGACAAACTGATATAAGATGTGCCGTCCCCTTGTCTAGACCATGACATACTGATATAAGATGTGCCGTCCCCTTGTCTAGACCATGACAAACTGATATGAGATGTGCCGTCCCCTTGTCTAGACCATGACAAACTGATATGAGATGTGCAGTCCCCTTGTCTAGACCATGACATACTGATATGAGATGTGCAGTCCCCTTGTCTAGACCATGACATACTGATACGAGATGTGCAGTCCCCTAGTCTAGACCATGACAAACTGATACAAGATGTGCAGTCCCCTAGTCTAGACCATGACAAACTGATATAAGATGTGCAGTCCCCTTGGCTAGACCATAACAAACTGATATAAGATGTGCAGTCCCCTTGTTTAGACCATGACAAACTGATATAAGATGTGCAGTCCCCTTGTCTAGACCATGACAAACTGATATAAGATGTGCAGTCCCCTTGTCTAGACCATGACAAACTGATATAAGATGTGCAGTCCCCTTGTCTAGACCATGACAAAACTGATATAAGATGTGCCGTCCCCTTGTCTAGACCATGACAAACTGATATAAGATGTGCCGTCCCCTTGTCTAGACCATGACAAACTGATATAAGATGTACCGTCCCCTTGTCTAGACCAGGACAAACTGATATAAGATGTGCAGTCCCCTTGTCTAGACCATGACAAAGTGATATAAGATGTGCCGTCCCCTTGTCTAGACCATGACAAACTGATATAAGATGTGCCGTCCCCTTGTCTAGACCATGACAAACTGATATAAGATGTGCCGTCCCTGTCAACGTGTTGTATGTCTAGGGATCTAGACTCGGGCTCAAACAGGCAACAATAACTCCGTTAAACATAATATAGCAACTTTATATATTTTATAATATAGCAACTTTAATGTCTTTTTAATTTCTGCCGTCGGGTTTTTCCCCTTTTTCACCAGTTTCTGACATATATCACATGATCTACAATAGGTTTTTATGTCTTGGCAAAATTTCGGCCAATAGATTGGGTCAGGACCCTGGCTCTCGTCTTTTCGTACCCCATATGACCTCCGAAAGGTGAGTCATGGGCTATCTTTAGTACTTTTTTCACGATGTGATTGTGGTAGAACTACTTGTTGTATCGTGGTCTGATTTGTTGTGTATAATCTAGTCAGTACATTGTTCTGTAACCTAAATGTCCACGATGCACTCTTAGTTAATTTTGGTTTAAGTCCTACTAACCTAAAATATGGTGCAAGTGTAGGATCTGATTTCTGTTCATCTCCAAAATTAGTGATGGTAGTGTTTGGTGATACAATTTCTAGTGATTCCTGTAGTTGGTCAGTGTGGGTTTTGTGAGTTGTCTTGTTCTTTCGCCACTGTTGGATAGGTTACATAAGTTACACACACCACACTTCACGGCACAATCTGCTCGTAGAATGAAAAAACATTAATAACAGTTAATGTCACAGTCATGTCAAAATAGTTTATAGTATTAACATCATGGAGAGACTTGCTGCAGAGGGACTAATATTAATACTAGTTTATTACTCTAGATAGCTGCAAACAATTCAATTTTGTTCATAAATAAATTTGATATTATTTCTTTACTGTTTTACTTGGCAATCAATAGCCGTCTGAACGTAAAGCTAGTGCCAAAACCGGAGCCTGGCCCCCAAAAAGCCTGTCAACGTGTTGTATGTCTAGGGATCTAGACTCGGGCTCAAACAGACAACAATAACTCCGTTAAACATAATATAGCAACTTTAATGAACGTTAATATACAGTGCGTTGGCGCAGTGGGTTTAACAAGCTCGCACTGAGGCGTTGCATATCACAGAGGTTTAACATCACACATGATTGTAACAAACATTCTAAGCAAACTATCTAGCATATGTCTATGACCCTAAATATACATGGGTCTAAACTATTAAGTCCCTCTAAGGCAGGCCCTGTTGCCTCTTCGATGTCCCGTCTGTCTCTGCTGGTTCACACGTGTCGCAATCCGACACGGGTGGTAACTCTGTCCGAGTTCCTCGTGGACCCCGCAATAGTCGGGCCACATCAGTGTCCACGGGACAGTGGACTCACTTGACCAGTCCTTCGAGAAGGCTCTAGATTACTCTGGCCTTCGAGTGACTCACTGCTTTCCCTTGGGCGGGAGTTGTAGCCCTTGGCTAATATCTATTAACTCATGTAGGTTTACCGGATAATGTGGATAATGTGAGGCTGTGACAGTCCCCTTGTCTAGACCATGACAAACTGATATAAGATGTGCCGTCCCCTTGTCTAGACCATGACATACTGACATAAGATGTGCCGTCCCCTTGTCTAGACCATGACAAACTGATATAAGATGTGCGGTCCCCTTGTCTAGACCATGACAAACTGATATAAGATGTGCGGTCCCCTTGTCTAGACCATGACAAACTTATATAAATGTGGCGGTCCCCTTGTCTATACCATGACAAACTGATATAAGATGTGCAGTCACCTTGTCTAGACCATGACAAACTGATATAAGATGTGCAGTCCTCTTGTCTAGACCATGACAAACTGATATAAGATGTGCAGTCCCCTTGTCTAGACCATGACAAACTGATAAAAGATGTGCAGTCCCCTTGTCTAGACCATGACAAACTGATATAAGATGTGCAGTCCCCTTGTCTAGACCATGACAAACTGATATAAGATGTGCAGTCCCCTTGTCTAGACCATGACAAACTGATATAAGATGTGCCGTCCCCTTGTCTAGACCATGACAAACTGATATAAGATGTGCCGTCCCCTTGTCTAGACCATGACAAACTGATATAAGATGTGCAGTCCCCTTGTCTAGACCATGACAAACTGATATAAGATGTGCAGTCCCCTTGTCTAACCATGACAAACTGATATAAGATGTGCCGTCCCCTTGTCTAGACCATGACATACTGATATAAGATGTGCCGTCCCCCTTGTCTAGACCATGACAAACTGATATGAGATGTGCCGTCCCCTTGTCTAGACCATGACAAACTGATATGAGATGTGCAGTCCCCTTGTCTAGACCATGACATACTGATATGAGATGTGCAGTCCCCTTGTCTAGACCATGACATACTGATACGAGATGTGCAGTCCCCTAGTCTAGACCATGACAAACTGATACAAGATGTGCAGTCCCCTAGTCTAGACCATGACAAACTGATATAAGATGTGCAGTCCCCTTGGCTAGACCATAACAAACTGATATAAGATGTGCAGTCCCCTTGTTTAGACCATGACAAACTGATATAAGATGTGCAGTCCCCTTGTCTAGACCATGACAAACTGATATAAGATGTGCAGTCCCCTTGTCTAGACCATGACAAACTGATATAAGATGTGCAGTCCCCTTGTCTAGACCATGACAAACTGATATAAGATGTGCCGTCCCCTTGTCTAGACCATGACAAACTGATATAAGATGTGCCGTCCCCTTGTCTAGACCATGACAAACTGATATAAGATGTACCGTCCCCTTGTCTAGACCAGGACAAACTGATATAAGATGTGCAGTCCCCTTGTCTAGACCATGACAAAGTGATATAAGATGTGCCGTCCCCTTGTCTAGACCATGACAAACTGATATAAGATGTGCCGTCCCCTTGTCTAGACCATGACAAACTGATATAAGATGTGCCGTCCCTGTCAACGTGTTGTATGTCTAGGGATCTAGACTCGGGCTCAAACAGGCAACAATAACTCCGTTAAACATAATATAGCAACTTTATATATTTTATAATATAGCAACTTTAATGTCTTTTTAATTTCTGCCGTCGGGTTTTTCCCCTTTTTCACCAGTTTCTGACATATATCACATGATCTACAATAGGTTTTTATGTCTTGGCAAAATTTCGGCCAATAGAATTGGGTCAGGACCCTGGCTCTCGTCTTTTCGTACTCCATATGACCTCCGAAAGGTGAGTCATGGGCTATCTTTAGTACTTTTTCACGATGTGATTGTGGTAGAACTACTTGTTGTATCGTGGTCTGATTTGTTGTGTATAATCTAGTCAGTACATTGTTCTGTAACCTAAATGTCCACGATGCACTCTTAGTTAATTTTGGTTTAAGTCCTACTAACCTAAAATATGGTGCAAGTGTAGGATCTGATTTCTGTTCATCTCCAAAATTAGTGATGGTAGTGTTTGGTGATACAATTTCTAGTGATTCCTGTAGTTGGTCAGTGTGGGTTTTGTGAGTTGTCTTGTTCTTTCGCCACTGTTGGATAGGTTACATAAGTTACACACACCACACTTCACGGCACAATCTGCTCGTAGAATGAAAAAACATTAATAACAGTTAAATGTCACAGTCATGTCAAAATAGTTTATAGTATTAACATCATGGAGAGACTTGCTGCAGAGGGACTAATATTAATACTAGTTTATTACTCTAGATAGCTGCAAAACAATTCAATTTTGTTCATAAATAAATTTGATATTATTTCTTTACTGTTTTACTTGGCAATCAATAGCCGTCTGAACGTAAAGCTAGTGCCAAAACCGGAGCCTGGCCCCCAAAAAGCCTGTCAACGTGTTGTATGTCTAGGGATCTAGACTCGGGCTCAAACAGACAACAATAACTCCGTTAAACATAATATAGCAACTTTAATGAACGTTAATATACAGTGCGTTGGCGCAGTGGGTTTAACAAGCTCGCACTGAGGCGTTGCATATCACAGAGGTTTAACATCACACATGATTGTAACAAACATTCTAAGCAAACTATCTAGCATATGTCTATGACCCTAAATATACATGGGTCTAAACTATTAAGTCCCTCTAAGGCAGGCCCTGTTGCCTCTTCGATGTCCCGTCTGTCTCTGCTGGTTCACACGTGTCGCAATCCGACACGGGTGGTAACTCTGTCCGAGTTCCTCGTGGACCCCGCAATAGTCGGGCCACATCAGTGTCCACGGGACAGTGGACTCACTTGACCAGTCCTTCGAGAAGGCTCTAGATTACTCTGGCCTTCGAGTGACTCACTGCTTTCCCTTGGGCGGGAGTTGTAGCCCTTGGCTAATATCTATTAACTCATGTAGGTTTACCGGATAATGTGGATAATGTGAGGCTGTGACAGTCCCCTTGTCTAGACCATGACAAACTGATATAAGATGTGCCGTCCCCTTGTCTAGACCATGACATACTGACATAAGATGTGCCGTCCCCTTGTCTAGACCATGACAAACTGATATAAGATGTGCGGTCCCCTTGTCTAGACCATGACAAACTGATATAAGATGTGCGGTCCCCTTGTCTAGACCATGACAAACTTATATAAAATGTGCGGTCCCCTTGTCTATACCATGACAAACTGATATAAGATGTGCAGTCACCTTGTCTAGACCATGACAAACTGATATAAGATGTGCAGTCCTCTTGTCTAGACCATGACAAACTGATATAAGATGTGCAGTCCCCTTGTCTAGACCATGACAAACTGATATAAGATGTGCAGTCCCCTTGTCTAGACCATGACAAACTGATATAAGATGTGCAGTCCCCTTGTCTAGACCATGACAAACTGATATAAGATGTGCAGTCCCCTTGTCTAGACCATGACAAACTGATATAAGATGTGCCGTCCCCTTGTCTAGACCATGACAAACTGATATAAGATGTGCCGTCCCCTTGTCTAGACCATGACAAACTGATATAAGATGTGCAGTCCCCTTGTCTAGACCATGACAAACTGATATAAGATGTGCCGTCCCCTTGTCTAAACCATGACAAACTGATATAAGATGTGCCGTCCCCTTGTCTAGACCATGACATACTGATATAAGATGTGCCGTCCCCTTGTCTAGACCATGACAAACTGATATGAGATGTGCCGTCCCCTTGTCTAGACCATGACAAACTGATATGAGATGTGCAGTCCCCTTGTCTAGACCATGACATACTGATATGAGATGTGCAGTCCCCTTGTCTAGACCATGACATACTGATACGAGATGTGCAGTCCCCTAGTCTAGACCATGACAAACTGATACAAGATGTGCAGTCCCCTAGTCTAGACCATGACAAACTGATATAAGATGTGCAGTTCCCTTGGCTAGACCATAACAAACTGATATAAGATGTGCAGTCCCCTTGTTTAGACCATGACAAACTGATATAAGATGTGCAGTCCCCTTGTCTAGACCATGACAAACTGATATAAGATGTGCAGTCCCCTTGTCTAGACCATGACAAACTGATATAAGATGTGCAGTCCCCTTGTCTAGACCATGACAAACTGATATAAGATGTGCCGTCCCCTTGTCTAGACCATGACAAACTGATATAAGATGTGCCGTCCCCTTGTCTAGACCATGACAAACTGATATAAGATGTACCGTCCCCTTGTCTAGACCAGGACAAACTGATATAAGATGTGCCGTCCCCTTGTCTAAACCATGACAAACTGATATAAGATGTGCCGTCCCCTTGTCTAGACCATGACATACTGATATAAGATGTGCCGTCCCCTTGTCTAGACCATGACAAACTGATATGAGATGTGCCGTCCCCTTGTCTAGACCATGACAAACTGATATGAGATGTGCCGTCCCCTTGTCTAGACCATGACATACTGATATGAGATGTGCAGTCCCCTTGTCTAGACCATGACAAACTGATACAAGATGTGCAGTCCCCTAGTCTAGACCATGACAAACTGATACAAGATGTGCAGTCCCCTAGTCTAGACCATGACAAACTGATATAAGATGTGCAGTCCCCTAGTCTAGACCATGACAAACTGATATAAGATGTGCAATCCCCTTGTCTAGACCATGACAAACTGATATAAGATGTGCAGTCCCCTTGTCTAGACCATGACAAACTGATATAAGATGTGCCGTCCCCTTGTCTAGACCATGACAAACTGATATAAGATGTACAGTCCCCTTGTCTAGACCATGACAAACTGATATAAGATGTGCAGTCCCCTTGTCTAGACCATGACAAACTGATATAAGATGTGCAGTCCCCTTGTCTAGACCATGACAAACTGATATAAGATGTGCAGTCCCCTTGTCTAGACCATGACAAACTGATATAGCATGTGCAGTCCCCTTGTCTAGACCATGACATACTGATATAAGATGTGCAGTCCCCTTGTCTAGACCGTGACAAACTGATAAAGATGGGCCGTTCCCCCTTCCCAGGGGGTTTTTTTAAAATTTCCCCTTTTCTCCATTACAATTTTTAGGTGTTTCCCCCCGAACCCATGACCCGAAAAGTGCCGGTTCTTGTTAGCCATGGCCTGCAAGTGGCAAGTGAGCCATCCCGTTAAAATTGCTCCCCCGTGTGTGTTTGTGGTTCTTTCTTTGAACCCAAACCAAAAAGAAAAATTGGCCCCGTCTGCCCGCAAAATTAATTGATTCTTTTTAAACAAAATGGTTTGGCCAAACCCCGGTTTAAAAAATGAAAACGATTTTGAAATTCCTTCCCTGAGCTTTTTCCAGGGTTCACAAACCCCAATAATTTCACGGGTCCCCCCAAACCCCAAAATTAAAAATCCCGTTCCAAAAGTGGGGGTGGGGGGGCGGGGGGTGGTATTGGGAAATTTCCTTTTGATGAATTTTTTTAAACACCACAGGACTCACAACTGGGGGTGAAATTAAATTTTTTTCGGGGGGCCCGGTGGGGGAAAACTTACCACGGAACGCCAATAAAAATTCCTTCCCCATTTTTAAAAAGGTATTTGCCTCCTTTTCCCTATAAATTTTTATTTTTTAATTTTATTTTATTTTTATTATTTTTCCTACCCGGCGCTACCCTTTTTTTTTTTTTTCATTTTTTTCCCCTTTCTTCTTCCCTTTTCTTCTTTTTTTTTTTCTCCTTTTTTAATTAAATTAAAATATTAATTAATAAAATTTTTAATTTTTATTTTATTTTTTTAATCCGTGCGTCTCCCTTTTCCTTTTCTTCCTATCTCTTCTTCTTCTTCTTCTTCTTCCTGTTTTAATTCTCTCGTGTTTACACTGACGACTGACAGACAAGTACTCAGGATGTAATAAACAGTTTTCTGGAACTCCTCTTGTATTCCGTATAGTTTTGAATGCAGTGCCGTCTCACTAGGCCAGTAATCTCCAGGATATGATCCGTATAGTTTTGAATGCAGTGCCGTCTCACTAGGCCAGTAATCTCCAGGATATGATCCGTATAGTTTTGAATGCAGTGCCGTCTCACTAGGCCAGTAATCTCCAGGATATGATCCGTATAGTTTTGAATGCAGTGCCGTCTCACTAGGCCAGTAATCTCCAGGATATGATCCGTATAGTTTTGAATGCAGTGCCGTCTCACTAGGCCAGTAATCTCCAGGATATGATCCGTATAGTTTTGAATGCAGTGCCGTCTCACTAGGCCAGTAATCTCCAGGATATGATCCGTATAGTTTGAATGCAGTGCCGTCTCACTAGGCCAGTAATCTCCAGGATATGATCCGTATAGTTTTGAATGCAGTGCCGTCTCACTAGGCCAGTAATCTCCAGGATATGATCCGTATAGTTTTGAATGCAGTGCCGTCTCACTAGGCCAGTAATCTCCAGGATATGATCCGTATAGTTTTGAATGCAGTGCCGTCTCACTAGGCCAGTAATCTCCAGGATATGATCCGTATAGTTTTGAATGACAGTGCCGTCTCACTAGGCCAGTAATCTCCAGGATATGATCCGTATAGTTTTGAATGCAGTGCCGTCTCACTAGGCCAGTAATCTCCAGGATATGATCCGTATAGTTTTGAATGCAGTGCCGTCTCACTAGGCCAGTAATCTCCAGGATATGATCCGTATAGTTTTGAATGCAGTGCCGTCTCACTAGGCCAGTAATCTCCAGGATATGATCCGTATAGTTTTGAATGCAGTGCCGTCTCCTAGGCCAGTAATCTCCAGGATATGATCCGTATAGTTTGAATGCAGTGCCGTCCTCACTAGGCCAGTAATCTCCAGGAGATGATCCGTATAGTTTTGAATGCAGTGCCGTCTCACTAGGCCAGTAATCTCCAGGATATGATCCGTATAGTTTTGAATGCAGTGCCGTCTCCCTAGGCCAGTAATCTCCAGGATATGATCCGTATAGTTTTGAATGCAGTGCCGTCTCACTAGGCCAGTAATCTCCAGGATATGATCCGTATAGTTTTGATGCAGTGCCGTCTCACTAGGCCAGTAATCTCCAGGATATGATCCGTATAGTTTTGAATGCAGTGCCGCCTCACTAGGCCAGTAATCTCCAGGATATGATCCGTATAGTTTTGAATGCAGTGCCGTCTCACTAGGCCAGTAATCTCCAGGATATGATCCGTATAGTTTTGGAATGCAGTGCCGTCTCACTAGGCAGTAATCTCCAGGAGATGATCCGTATAGTTTTGAATGCAGTGGCCGTCTCACTAGGCCAGTAATCTCCAGGAGATGATCCGTATAGTTTTGAATGCAGTGCCGTCTCACTAGGCCAGTAATCTCCAGGATATGATCCGTATAGTTTTGAATGCAGTGCCGTCTCCCTAGGCCAGTAATCTCCAGGAGATGATCCGTATAGTTTTGAATGCAGTGCCGTCTCCCTAGGCCAGTAATCTCCAGGATATGATCCGTATAGTTTTGAATGCAGTGCCGTCTCACTAGGCCAGTAATCTCCAGGAGATGATCCGTATAGTTTTGAATGCAGTGCCGTCTCCCTAGGCCAGTAATCTCCAGGAGATGATCCGTATAGTTTTGAATGCAGTGCCGTCTCCCTCGGCCAGTAATCTCCAGGAGATGATCCGTATAGTTTTGAATGCAGTGCCGTCTCCCTAGGCAGTAATCTCCAGGAGATGATCCGTATAGTTTTGAATGCAGTGCCGTCTCCCTAGGCCAGTAATCTCCAGGAGATGATCCGTATAGTTTTGAATGCAGTGCCGTCTCCCTAGGCCAGTAATCTCCAGGAGATGATCCGTATAGTTTTGAATGCAGTGCCGTCTCCCTAGGCCAGTAATCTCCAGGAGATGATCCGTATAGTTTTGAATGCAGTGCCGTCTCCCTAGGCCAGTAATCTCCAGGATATGATCCGTATAGTTTTGAATGCAGTGCCGTCTCCCTAGGCCAGTAATCTCCAGGATATGATCCGTATAGTTTTGAATGCAGTGCCGTCTCCCTCGGCCAGTAATCTCCAGGATATGATCCGTATAGTTTTGAATGCAGTGCCGTCTCCCTCGGCCAGTAATCTCCAGGATATGATCCGTATAGTTTTGAATGCAGTGCCGTCTCCCTCGGCCAGTAATCTCCAGGAGATGATCCGTATAGTTTTGAATGCAGTGCCGTCTCCCTAGGCCAGTAATCTCCAGGAGATGATGCTCTGTAGTTCTATTGAATATCGGAATGTTTCTACAGAAAACAGTCTAATGTTCATTTCAACAGGCATTTTCTTATTGTATGCAAATTGAGCATACACATAGACAACGAACAAATGAACTGTATGTCCTGCGTGTCCAGTTCTTTGTCATTTGAACATAAAGTTCGTTTGTTCTTGTTTATGAACATAAACAAGAACAAACAAACTTTATGTTCAAATGAATGATAATTGGACACGCAGGGCCGTTTCTGAATTTTGCCTTTCTGTCCTTATCTCTCTGTTATCATACGGTATTTCTTCTTCTTCTTTGCGTTCATCCGGAGTGATTTTTTCAGATGTGATTGCGGTGTGTCTGGTTAGGCACCCTCGGGTCGAAACCCTCAGGCCAACACATCCGACTTTTAGCGTGCATTTTTGGCCAGGTTAGCAATCCTGGGAGACTCTCACTTTTGTGGTACCGTCCACATCTCAGCTGGTCTAGTTGGAACAGTCGAACACTACACGGTCATCCCTCAAGTGAAGGCAGGGACAGTCCATAGCATTTTCCGCCATCCTGGGTGGCTTCCATAATTGCAGAGCCGGCACATAACGCTCTGGTGCTGGGTTTACCGAGGGAATCGTCACGTCCTGCTCATGGCTGTTTTAATTCCTCACTTCAATATATTGGGCATTTCGCTCGCCCTGGGCCGTTCCTGCACAAACCAGTCAGCTCTGCGGTTGGTTTCCACTAAGCGAGTTTTCGGACATGTGCTTGTCCCTGTACCCATCAGAGCTGTTCCAGGCACGGCGGACATTCGGAAAACTACCTAGTCAGAGCTGTTCCGAACAAGAGCTGCATTCGGAAACTAGGTAGTCAGAGCTGTTCCTAGCACGGGATACGGTATTTCATTCATACATGACTTATGAGGCTAATCTTAGATAGCCACGACGGCAACAACAACAACAGAAAACAACATGTACATTAGAAATGCATGGAAAATGTGCAATAATCAATAATACATGGGTTGCAAAGACATGACATGGCAAATGTAATTGGCTAAGGTAGATGTATCGTACCACAGTTACAGCTGCACATTTGTTACAGCAGTGTCCAACCTATGCAGAACTGAGAAAAGATGTATGACCTAAATCTGTTCCATTTCAGGACTAATCATGTGAATATCAACAAGCTTAAGTTGGCTGTCTGTTGCTGTCTTCGTATTTATTTATATTGACATCTGCAGGTGAATGAAGAAGGGGAAGAAGTGTCATAGTTTGGAGAATGTTTATTGCGCACGGTCAATTGGAAATGTGATCCAGATTGCCATGAGAACGGAGCACCATGTAACAATGGTCTTTCTTTCATAACAACTGTACGAGTTGAAGGTCGGAGCACAAGAATAAACAATACATGTGGTAAACCGATACACACACAAACATGGCGAACGGGGAAGAATGTGTGGGTCAATAGGGAACAAGTCTGAGTCTTGGGTTAATGGCAAGTGTTTAACCCCATATGGCAGCGGTGTGCATCCTTTCACAGATTCTATGCGCAACACAATGTAGGTTTGGATCAAGCTAAAATTGATGAAAATGGGAAGTAGGAGCGAACGTGTTATACTTATGGCTTAAAAGTTGTTAATATGGTAGCAGACATGTTGTATTATAAAGTTTATAAATTGGCTTAGAAGTTGTTATGTGGTAGCAGGCATATTGTATTATAAAGTTTATAAAATGGCCTGAAAGTTGTTATCTTGTAGCAGATATGTAAAATTTATAAACTGTCTTTAAAGTTGTTACATGATGGCAGACATGTTGTATTATAAAGTTTATAAAATGTCTTTAGGACATCCTTAGGACATCTTAGGAGGATGGATGATGGTAGAATACCAAAGGACATCTTCTTTGGTGAATTACAGATGGGTAAGAGATCTCAGGGTCGGCCTCTACTACGATACAAAGATGTGTGTAAGCGGGACATGATTGATACAGGCATTGATAATGCGCATTGGGAGCAAGTCGCCGCTGAATGTGTTGCATGGAGGGCAAACATCAGAAATGGAATAAAGACAAAGGAGAAAATTATTGCAGATAAGTCACACACCGAGCGTTTGAGACGTAAGATGGTGCATGATGGTGGAAATGACCACGTGTTCACATGCACCCACTGTGAACGGACATTTACAGCGCAAATTGGCCTTATCAGTCACATGCGATACCGCCATAGGTAAAAGTTATTATGCCTTTTTAAAGCACAAATTATCGTCTGTCAAGACGGCAAGGTGCCAATGGGGGGAAATGTCTTTAAAGTTATTATGTGGTAGCAGACATGTTGTATTATAAAGTTCATAAAATGGCTTCAAAGTTGCTATGTAGTAGCAGACATGTATTATAAAGTTTATAAAATGGCTTCAAATGTGTTATGTGGTAGTAGAGCGGTTATTCTATAACGCAATGACAACATTTCAGCGATATAAAATCCCGTGGCAGATACGTGAAGTCGCTTATGACGATTAATTATCCCATGTCACTTAATCAATTAAGACGAAGCGCCATAAGAAGCCACCTGAGGAAGTCACCCTCGGAAGACAGACTAGGAAGTCTTCTTCTTCTTTGCGTTCATCCGGAGTGTTTTTTCAGAT
Source organism: Cepaea nemoralis (assembly GCA_014155875.1). NCBI lineage: Eukaryota > Metazoa > Mollusca > Gastropoda > Stylommatophora > Helicidae > Cepaea > Cepaea nemoralis. The sequence goes on from JACEFZ010014518.1 coordinate 21,205, forward strand.
GTGATTGCGGTGTGTCTGGTTAGGCACCCTTGGATCGAAACCCTTAGGCCAACACATCCGACTTTTAGCGTGCATTTTTGACCAGGTTACCAATCCTGGGAGACTCACTTTTGTGGTACTGGCCACCGCCCAGCTGGTCAAGTTGGAACAGTCAAAGTCTGCACAGTCATCCCTCAAATGAAGGCAGGGACAGTCCATAGCATTTTCCGCCATCCTGGGTGGCTTCCATAATTGCAGAGCCGACACATAACGCTCTGATACTGGGCTCACAGAGGGAATCGTCACGTCCTGCTCATGGCTGCTTTAATTCCTCACTTCAGTATATTGGGACATTTTGTTCGCCCCGGGCCGTTCCCGCACAAACCAGACAGGTCTGCAGTCGGTATCCACTCAGCGAGTTTTCGGACATGTGCTTGTCGTTGCGCCCGCCAGAGCTGTTCCAGGCACGACAGACATTCGGAAAACTACCTAGTCAGAGCTGTTCCGAACAAGACCGGCACTCGGAAACTAGGTAGTCAGAGCTGTTCCTAGAACGAGAGACATTCGGACGAGACATTTCACTCGGACGTAAATGCGTAGTGCCAATTTTTAGTTTGCCACCCGTAGGACGGCACTTCCGGCTTCCGGCGGGCATTTTTTAATGAGGTTAGCCTTCCTCGGGTTTCGAGTAAACAATAAATAAAATGACACAAAGTAGTGCAGCTTTACATAACAGAGTTACGACACATACAGAACGTTGCGGCGGTTAGCCTTCATCAGCAAACAAACACATTCACAAACACAACATACAGTCAAGGAGAACTCCTGTGACTACATTAGAAGGTGATGACAGGACGAGAGGAACAAATGCATGGAAAAATAGAAGCAATAACGAGAAAATGAGAATAGAAAAAAATTTTAATTGAAAAGAATGTTAGTCGAAGAAAATGTTTAATAGAAAAACTGTTTATAGAGAAAAAAAACTGCATACTCACCTCACGTACGGATCTGTAAATGACTACGGAAATCTCGGGTGTAGTTGGATGTTACGGTTCAGTGAGAACATAGAAAGAAGGGGTCGGGGTAGGAGGCGTGTAAAATTGAACGTAGTGTTGACCACGACCCCATTATGTTATTTACGGTCTGGGTGGACTGGTGTGCATGAACACGCGTACATACATAGACACACTTCAACAGACAAAATGCTAGTGTATGTGGACATATGCACAGTATATGCAAGAAGAGAGAGAGAGAGAGAGAGAGAGAGAGAGAGAGAGAGAGAGAGAGAGAGAGAGAGAGAGGAGAGCGAGAGAGAGAGACAGACAGAGAGAGAGACAGAGAGAGACAGAGAGAGACAGAGAGAGGAAAAGTGCCTGCGACCTACCACATGGGGCATATTGTAGCCTACGAAATAGTCAGTATGGTTGCTAGTCATACAACGCGCTACAGGGGCCCCTCGCCCAGTGCTCGAGTTGTTGGGGCTGTGTAAGATCCAACCACTGGCAATGCACGTGAAGAAGGTATGCACAGAGAAGCCAGATGTAAGGGGAGAGAGAGAGGGAGAGAGAGTGAGAGAGAGGGCGACAGGGAGGGAGAGAGGGGGAGAGAGAGAGGAAGAGAGAGGGGGAGATAGAGGGGGAGAGAGAGAGGGAGAGGGAGGGAGAGCGAGAGAGAGAGGGAGAGAGAGAGGGAGAGAGATAGAGAGAAAGGGAGAGAGAGGGGGAGAGGAAGAGAGAGAGGGAGAGAGAGAGGGAGAGAGAGAGGGAGCGAGAGAGGGAGGGAGAGAGGGGGAGAGAGAGGGAGGGAGAGAGTGAGAGCGAGAGAGGGGGAGGGCAAGAGAGAGATCAAGAGAGGGAGAGAGAGGAGGTGTGTCCTAGTATGTACGCGTGTTCATGCACACCAGTCCACCCAGACCGTAAATAACGTAATGGGGTCGTGGTCAACACTACGTTCAATTTTACACGCCTCCTACCCCGACCCCTTCTTTCTATGTTCTCACTGAACCGTAACATCCAACTACACCCGAGATTTCCGTATTCATTTACAGATCCGTACGCGAGGTGAGTATGCAGTTTTTTTCTCTATAAACAGTTTTTCTATTAAACCTTTTCTTCGACTAACATTCTTTTCAATTAAAAATTTTTTCTATTCTCATTTTCTCGTTATTGCTTCTATTTTTCCATGCATTTGTTCCTCTCGTCCTGTCATCACCTTCTAATGTAGTCACAGGAGTTCTCCTTGACTGTATGTTGTGTTTGTGAATGTGTTTGTTTGCTGATGAAGGCTAACCGCCGCAACGTTCTGTATGTGTCGTAACTCTGTTATGTAAAGCTGCACTACTTTGTGTCATTTTATTTATTGTTTACACTTTCACAGCTTTACCGCAGTTCCACCAAATTTTATTCATACTCGGGTTTCGAGGCACGTTAGACTTATTGTCGTGGTGTCGCCCACATCTCAGCTGGTCAGATAGAACGATCAACGTCATCGTGGTCGGCCCTCAAGGGAAGGCAGGGGCAGACCATGGGCATTCCCTTGCTATCCAAGGAGGCTTCCAAAATTGCAGAGCCGGCACATATTGCTCTGAGACTGGGTTCACCCAAGGAGTTGCCACGTCCTGCTCATGGCTGCTTTAGTTCCTCACTTCCGTATGTTGGGCATCTCGCTTGCCACTGGTCGCTCAAGCGCACACCAGGAACGGTCAGACTGCGGGCGACATCCACTCGGTAAGCTGTTGCTTCGGACCACGCAATGGATTCGCTAGCCGTGCGTTCCATTTCGTGTTATTGAGACGTTTTTCCACTTTTGTTTACACTCTCTTTGAGTTAGATACAGACAGTTTTCGTAACCATTTCATTCGACTGGGACACTTTTCTTACGTTGTACTCGCTCACGAGGTAGGCTACATGTGCTGCCGGCTCAGCACCTTACCTCCGTGCAGCAGTGAACGAGAAACGGCCAGGCCCTCTCATCCGGGAATCCCTCATATTCCCCAGCTGAGAACCTTCGAACAGGTATCAGACCTGGGCTTGTAGCTTGCTCAGTATCTCACTTCTATTTTCGGAGGGTGGGTATCGGCCAGGCTCTCAGATCCGAGGGTTTGTGGCTTAGAGCGTTCAGCCTCAACCCTCGACAGAGAGCCTTAGAGTATTGTCCGGACCAAATCTTTTGCCTTCGTGCGCCTGATTTAAACTTCTGACTGTTATCCTAACCTCAGTCTACCCGCAGAGCAGCAGGTTGTGTCTCTCTTAGTCTGGTCCCTATCCCATAAGCTGTCCGATATGTAGTTTTCATCCATCGGCAAGCACATGGGGTCAGAGGGACACACAAGCTCCCCCACCGCGGCAAGGTGGAGACACATCGGGGGGGAGACTAGAAAGTGACCCAAGGAAGTCACCTTAGAAAGTCACCCTAGGAAGGCAGTCTAGGAAGTAACCCAAAGAAGTCACCTAGAAAGTCACCCTCGGAAGACAGTCTAGGAAGTGACCCAAGGAAGGCACCGTAGAAAGTCACGCTAGGAAGGCAGCCTAGGAAGTGACCCATGAAGGTCATCTTAGAAATTCACCCTAGGAATGCAGCCTAGGAAGTGACCCAGGGAAGTCACCTTAGAAAGTCACAGTAAGAATGCAGCCTAGGAAGTGACCTAAAGAAGTCACCTTAGAAAGTCACCATAAGGAAGGCAGTCTAGGAAGTGACCCAAGAAAGTCACCTTAGAAAGTCATCCTCGGAAGGCAGTCTATAAAGTGACCCAAGGAGGTCATCTTAGAAAGTCACCTTTGGAAGACAGTCTAGGAAGTGACCCAAGGAAAGTCACCTTAGAATTGTCACCCTAGGAAGACAGTCTAGGAAGTGACTCAAGGAGCTCATCTTAGAAAGTCACCTGTCATGGACTCAATTATATTAACATTCGGCTCGCTCTCCAGAACAGGGCGAAACAATAACACACACTCAATGATTACGCTCTCACACACAGTACCGTGAAGAAAACCCGTTTATTCACGTTCTCTATTTACAGTGAGTACATTCGTGAATAGTTGCGCTCATAACTATGCGCAACTCGTACATTATCACAGCAGTATATACATGCATCATACATCTTATAATGGAATAATACAAAATAGCTCTCTCACTGTCTCAGCACAAGCACATCTCAATCTACTAGTCAGTCATGCTATCCCTCATTACAGTCATCTCACAGCGATCATGAAACACAAGCATAACCCTCTCTGTCCGTCCGTCTCGAAGTCCTAAACCCGTCTGGCTGACACAGGTATGTTTGGTCAGTCCTTCACTTCTCACAGCTCGTGTCGCCCGTGCCGTGTGGCGTGACACGATGACCACAGGGCTTCAACTAGTGCGTAGTTGACCTGTACTCGGTAACACCAGGCTGCCTGTCTTGATCGCCTGTCGTGAGCTGTCCTCCGTTAACTCCTGTCTTGCAGGAGTTATATATTAGGTTAGTTAGTATTGGGTTCATGACACTCTCCTCCCCCTCTTTTATGAAAGGGATACCCTTTCATTATGTGGGTAGCTACACATAGTCTGTGTTTACATTCTAATTTCATATTATGACCCAATAGTTGTTTCCCTTGATATATCATAATATTATATCATTGCAAGGTGCTATCTTTTTGGCAATGATGCATGATGTATACTTCATTCATTGTTGCCATCCGGCTACTCGCATCAAGTATAGTCCCCTGGTTGGATTGGTACTTTGTTTGACAACGGACTCAGCACAGACCGGAAGTTAACAACGATTGACGCTATCTTTCATGCTACGTCGTCCCTCTCAACAAAAATATGTTAGGTGTCAAGTCATCATCCTGTATGATGACTTCAGGACGAGAATACTAACCCCTATGGCCAGATATTCGAAACCCGGTCCTATCAAATTTTAGTGACCATAATCCACCTCTTGTTGACACAGCTTGGTACTTTGGAGTCATTTGACCACTTTGAAAACAACATATGCATGTACCAATTTTGCCAATATCAGATTGCTTCCCTTTAGGTACAATCATAAATAATTATGTAAGGTAACTTTTAGATACTTTCTAAAAAATAAAATAGTACATTTGTTGTTTGTCTAAGTGTCAAACGTTTGACCTCACTTTCTTCAAAATAATGTCATTTCTGGCATTATTAAACGATGGGGTCAATCGATGATCTTTGGATTACAATTATATAAATCCTTTCTCTCAATATCTTATATGCAAATTCAAAAGTCATAAAATTCATTCACTCGCTCATTTATACTTAACTAATTATGTATAGTCTGCTATAATAACAATTTAGAAACAAATTAGGAAAATAAACGAAACTAAATATATCGTGTTCACAAATACTCGGAACACGCTGGACGAAAAGAACATTTCGTTTGTACAGAATGTTGAAGTGAACTGTTCTTGGCAACGGTGTCGTTTAACTAACATAGTCCTTAAATTAATGAAACATCTGCTCATTTTGGTGCAGTTATTACACAGTGTTGTTCCGTGCTGGCACTAATGGATATTATTAAGTGCTGGCAGTTCGATAAGTGCTTCTAGTTGTGTAATATTGTTCGTTCTGCACTTAAATGTGATAATATTTACAACACTTAATGTCTTAGTGCAATCTCACGTTCGTCACTCTTCATTTACACACACATTCACAATTTAAAAATGTTATTTGTAACTACAATTGGACATAGTCCATATCACATTAAATTTGTTTAGGCAACGTTCTTTGTGACGGGGCTAACATCTTGCGTTGCAATGTGATATTTCGGTCTGAGCGCTGGGGATAATTTTATTTTAATCTTTGCGCTCCAGCGTAGTTAGACCGTTGGTGGACTCGTCGAGGGAATCCTTGACAGGAGGTCAGCGATTGTGTCCTCAGTACCGCTTATGTGGCGTACTTCAAAGCTGTAATTTTGTAGCAGGACCTCAGCCACGCCCATACTGCTCGTGTCAGTCTTAACTGTGAAATAAAGATTAATGTTTGGGAGTTTTAATATCGGTTGAGATGAGAGATACCGCTGTATTTTTGTAAGAGCTTCTTTCAGGCCCTTACTGTGTACAATTTTCGTTGGTTGGTGTTTTGTCCACAGATTGTGAAATGTTCTGTTAGGTCTGAAACGTTTGGAATGAACTTTCTATAGTAGTTCACCAATCCTAACATGCTTCTTACTTATTTCTTTGTTGTAGGAAGCGATAATTTCAAAATTTTAGATACAATTTTATCATCAGTAGTGATATTACCATCACAAATTTTATAGCATAAAAACATTTCATGAAAATCAATTTCAACTTTTGCTGGTTTCACAGTCAGGTCGTCTTGCCTGATACGTTCAAATGTTTGTCGTAATGTCACTATGTGTTGTGTCATGCTGTTGCTGTGTATCCAGATGTCGTCTATGCCTGTCAGATGAGATGATTGTGTTTTGGTTGATGTCAATGTAACATATATTCATTGGTGGGAAATCAATGGTATAGTAGATGATATTAAATGTGTTAAGTCATCTGTAGTCGTTGTTTGCATGTCCCTATATGTTGTGCTTTGCTCTCGTGGTGATGTTTCTGTCCTGTGTCTATTGACGTTGTTAAAGTCTGGCGTTGACTGTGTAGTATGATGCTGCACTCTCGTGTAGCATGGTTATCTCCTTTTGGGTCAGTGTGCTGTCGTGTTTGACGTTTGTGTTAATCTGTGTTGCGTTAGTATCCGTGTGATTAATCGATGTCCTTCCTGGTGTTGTTTTGGTTTGTTCTGGGGTCAATGTGAGTGGTTTGATGTTTATATTGGTGAAGTCTCTATGCATTACGTCTGTCTGCTGTTGTGTCCGTTCAGTAATGTAAACTGAATTCGTCGTTCTGTTGTGGAGATTGGGTGGTCTGTTTTTGTTACATCGTTGTAAATATGAATCTGGACATTGATTATTGTTAGGCATACATTTGCAGTAACATGGTGTACAAGAAATGAGACGAGACTGGATACTGATAGTATCGTTAAGCAACAAAGGAATGCTGTTAAACATATTATAGTGTATTGATTTGCATTACATTGATTTGGTTGCTGTGTGGTTTGTGGTGTTGCATTTCTTTCACTGGTTTTGTGTTTTAGTTTCTGTTCATTGTATTTGGTCAAATGATGAACAGATATGTTAAACTTTTGTGGTTTAGTGACATTCTCTCCCCATGTGTTGGGGAGATCTATAACACTGTTTGCTTGTTGTAGGATGTTAGTCTCAGACTGTTTCTTTACAGAGGCTCTGGCAACTATATTTGTTGGTAAGAAGTGTTTATACAAGGTTGTAATTAGTTCTTGTGTAATGTTTGTTACTTGAGGAAGATTTCCAATGATCAAATCACAAAATGGTGTTTCTAATGCGGCACATTTTACTTTGCCTGTTAGAAAAGGTGTTTTGATATGTGCCCATGCAATTGGATAATTCTCAATGTTTCCTGAGAATGTTTTACAGGTGACAAACTTTCCTGTATAGTCTGAGGGCTTTAGAAACTATTTTCCTAAACCAGTGAGGGTACATCCACTATCCCTCAAAACACTAGCTAGTTTACCTTTGACATAACCATGATGGATATGAAGTTTACTGTCTGAATGGCACACTGCGTTTGCTTTGTCATTTGTTATTTGCACGGTGTGACCATGGGCTAGAATTCCCTCATTATGAAACCGATTACATGTGGTACACTTATCTATATGAAAAGCATCAATATTTTGGATTGCGTTTACTGGATGTGGTTCTTCTTCTTGTTCGTCTTCAGAAGATGAACTTTCAAATACTGCTGCATTTGCTTCTTTTGCCATTTGTTTGGCTCTGCAAGAATGGCGCCAATGTCCGTACGCGTTTCAAATGAAGCATTTAGTTAATCTTTTACAGTTATTTCGTTCACTTTCTTGCTTATCTATAAAGTTTTGTAAGTAAGTATGGTATCCTGGATTTTGATCACACATCTCGTTCTTTTGTGATTGTAACTGCAGTGTTTAAATTGGTAGTTTCTGTATCTACTAAAGGTTTTGGATTTATTGTACGTGGTTGGTTTGGGTCTGTCATATGTAGCGGCTGCTACAAATTCTGTATCTTTCAAAATATTGACCAAAAAATATTTATTAGCTGTGAAGTAAGCCGATCCCCGTTTGTCTACTTGTTGCACTGTCTCACACTCACACTCTTGCAAAAACCTTGAAAAAGGTAATGGTAGTGATGAGATGATCTTAACTCTCCAAATAAGTTCTTTTAGACGCTCAAAATCATTGTTAACTTTATCTGCTGATAAAAATGTCTTGAACTAGTGAGGTATAATCTGAGAACGTTTGTGATGATTTTGGGGATAATTTAGAAAATTGTTCTCTGTATCCTGCTTCATCTAACAAAAATGGGCCATGATTTTGGCTTTGGTGTAATGATAGTCTTTCCTTAACTCAATTGAAATAGTTTCTATGACTTTCAGAGGTTCTCCAGAAAAACTTCTCAAGTATATGATGTTCCAGTCTGAAACTGGTACCTGCTAAAGCTCCATGATGGTTTCAAAATTCTGGGACCAGGCTGATATGCAGTCACCAGTAGTGAAATTCTTGACAATACCTAGGTATTTCTTATACTGTTTTTCTTTTTCTTTGGTTTCTAATTGTCTAGTTTCTTTTTAGTATCAGCCTCAATTTCTAGTTGTTTCAATTTGAACTGCATTTCTATTTCTTCTCTCTTAATTTGTGCGTTGATTTCTGTTTCTCTAATTTCGGCCTGGTTATCTAGCTCAGCTTTCTTCAGTCTGATTTAGCTTGTTTAGTTCTAGCATCAAGCTCAGTCTGTTTATTATTAGCATCAAGCTCTGCTTTCTTCAATTCTCTATCTGCCGCCCTTTCCTCCCTTCTTCTAGCTTTTTCTTCTAATTGATCCTGCTCTGCATATTTCGTCTCACTCCATTTAGATAAATCTCCTGTTAAACCTAATTTTAGGCCTAACTCTATGAAGTCGTTTAGAGTAGTCATGATATTTTGACAATTGCGTTAACAATAGCACAAAAAGAAATTACAGTAACTGATCAAATTCAATCAATATAATACGCAAATAAATGTATTACATATATAATGTGTATAATGTGGAAAAAAAATTACAGGAAGGGCCTGAAATCTTACAATAATATGTAAAGAAATACTCAGCTGCCGATAACGTTCGGAGCTTGTGATGTACTTCGATATCTGAATCCGGAGGCAGGTCGGTACTTTACGGACTGGAAGAAAAATTTGCTTTGTCTGTAAACCCGGAGACAAATCTGTTTGCTGGGGAAAGAAACATGTTAGTAGATGTTCGACTTTGTGGTGTATGCGAGATCGGTTAATTGTGTATAGGTTTGTATGCAGTCAAGTATGGATGTGAGTTTGTAATGTCATCGTCGTCGGTTAATAGAGTAGTAGATCGTAGTAATTTCAAGTTCTCGTGTGAGCTAGACTTTCAGAACTGGGCTGCTTTTGGTCACTCTCTTTCAGCGTACAGCTCAGAATTACATACTGTACTAGCATTCCATTGTGCATACAATTCAAGATTTAAATGACAGTGATGTGAATTTTACATGTATATTGTCAACACACGTTCAAATATGTTATTGAAAACTGGACGAAGTCTCTACTTTCGTCCTACATGTAATGTTCGAACAAGCCGGACGAGATACCCACGTTCGTCCCTATTCTCACACCTGTGGTTCAAAGCCGGACGAGATACCCCACGTTCGTCCCTGTCATGGACTCAATTATATTAACATTCGGCTCGCTCTCCAGAACAGGGCGAAACAATAACACACACTCAATGATTACGCTCTCACACACAGTACCGTGAAGAAAACCCGTTTATTCACGTTCTCTATTTACAGTGAGTACATTCGTGAATAGTTGCGCTCATAACTATGCGCAACTCGTACATTATCACAGCAGTATATACATGCATCATACATCTTATAATGGAATAATACAAAATAGCTCTCTCACTGTCTCAGCACAAGCACATCTCAATCTACTAGTCAGTCATGCCATCCCTCATTACAGTTATCTCAAAGCGATCATGAAACACAAGCATAACCCTCTCTGTCCGTCCGTCTCGAAGTCTTAAACCCGTCTGCCTGACACAGGTATGTTTGGCCAGTCCTTCACTTCTCACATCTTGTGTCGCCCGTACCGTGTAACATGACACGGTGACCACAGGGCTTCAACTAATGCGTAGTTGCCCTGTACTCGGTAACACCAGGCTGCCTGTCCTGATCGCCTGCCGTGAGCTGTCGTGTCCTCCGTTAACTCCTGTCTTGCAGGAGTTATATATTAGGTTAGTTAATTATTGGGTTCATGACATCACCATTGGAAGACAGTCTAGGAAGTGACCCAAAGAAGTATCCTTAGAAAGTCACCCATTGAAGACAGTCTAGGAAGTGACCCAAATAAGTCACCCTAGGAAGCTACCATAGACAGGCGGTTTTGGAAGTCACCTCATAGGAAGTAGTATAGGTCGTACAGCACCATCTTCACAATACACGGGTCTCCCCATAATTGCTCCCTTCCTGTCCCAGCGAAAATCACACGAAACGTTTATGATTGTTATACAGTTAAACACCCCGAAGCATGTCCTTCAAGTCTACCCTGACTTCGCGAAATGAGAGAATAAATCCGGCCGACTGGGACATCCCTTTGAGACAAACTGTGGAGGTTCGGTGAATACCTCTAGTGGAGCTTCCTGTTTGTTACCCGCGCCGGAATAGACGCATAACAAAAGATGAACGAACGAACGGACGAACGAACGAACGAGCGATGAACTTTACTTTCAAAGGGTCACAAATTGGGCACACAGGCCTCTCTTAGATTCGGCCCTTCCAATCACTCATCTTTCATTCATCAATTGTGCATGTTACTTTCACATAGAAAAAAAAACATTGACTAATGGATTTTGTAAACATAAACAATACATATTACCATGTTATGGGACAGGCAGACACACGTACACACGCACATTCATAAACACACATGCACACACTTTCCTGCATACATACTTACATCATGTGCACAAACTCTCACAGTTAAGCACACAATCAATAACATACAAATACACACTCCCTCGCATACACTGCATGCTTGCACACATACACACACACAAACATATAAACATATATACACGAATATATACACACATACACACACACAGGCAGACACACGTACACACGCACTTTCATAAAACACATACGCACACATACATACCTACATACAAGCGAGGGGAAGTCAATAAGTAAGTCACATGTGGCTGTAGATAAATAACTAAATATGATAACAACTTTGAACCTGTTTATTTTTATACATACACTGTCCCTTTATTTCTCAACATAATTTCCACTAACATTATGCACTTTTCCCATCGTTTTATCAGTCCTCCCAAACAGGCTGCATAGAACTGCGTGCTCTGTTTTCTAAACCACGTTTTCATTTCACATTCAACTTCGGCGTCATTCGCGTCCGTGAGAAAAAATTTTCTACCCAGCTATTCACAGCTTTACGGGACAAACATTTGTCAGCATAAACAGGAAGCATTTCTTTATGCATTTCTTTATGAATGTCCTTTGCAGGCAGTCCTTTTGCCCACAAAAAACGCACAACAGCACGTTGCTCTTTGGTTGTAAGTACAGTCCGTAAGTACAGTCACCATTTTTCTATGCGCTGCGCATGCGCATGAGACACCTAGCGCCACCTGACGAATGGAAATATAAAGTTCGATGTTACTGTCACCTAATGACACCTGTAGACAGCACCAACTACATTGACCTGCCATTCCACAGAACTGTGTGGCTTACTTATTGACTCGCCCTCGTATTTACACTATTTGCACAAACTCTCACAGCAATGCACACATCAATAACATCGTTGATCGTAGAAGAGACGACTACATCGAGAGAGACGCATGCAGCGGTTTGGACATTTTGTCAGAATGAAACCTGGTCAATTACTCATAAAACATTATCACTGTGCACCGTGCTGGGTGTTTGACGATCACGTTTCATTACAAATATCTTTCATCTGTGTTGGTCATAAGTTGTACCGCCCTTAGCTTCAGTGCCAACATTTCAAACCATCCAGCATTTTCTCTCACTGTCAACCCCTATCTCTAACACCCAGGATGATTTCGGCTGTCAGAATTTTCCCCGGACCCGCTTACCTCATAACATAACCACAAAACGACGGCTGGGCTATTCCGATGGGAGTAATTCAATGTCTCTGTGAACTGGACTCTTGATGCACATGGAAATTTGTCTTTTTTTTTTTTTTTTGTCGTTCTGAATTTCCTAAAGTAAATGATTTAAAAGGCTTCATTGCACCGGATTTATCCCATATTGCTCTGTCTCTTTCCTCAGGGCAGCCTGCGACACGAATCCGTAATTTCTGCAACGACCCCCAAGGAGTCTCTGAGAAAACTGCACTCGTGAGCCGAAGGACATGGCCCTGGAATCGAAGCCACAATCTTTGGAGCGCGAAGTAGGCGATGTAAGCACTTCGCCACAGAGACTGTCATAAATATACTGTTGAACCCACGCCTGTGTGTCCGCCTGTTTTATCCAGCCGTGTTGTTCTGTATACGTTACAGACATCTACTGGCTGTTTGTAAAGTCTTACTACAATTGGTATGTAGACGAATTTTGACATATTAAGTACATGACGTCATCACAAAATGTGCTTAACGATTCATTAAATTAGTTATGGTCTAACGCTGTTTTCTGAAAGCTGGAATGTACCAATGAAATGTTCATTATAACTTATTGAACAAATTTCTAACCGACATGCGATGAAGATGTTGTTTATCAGGAAATCTTGCTATAAACCTTTCAACAACCATCCGTGTATATTGACCGCCATTTCGCAACACTTGTTCTTCTTCTTCTTCTTCTTCTTCTTCTTCTTCTTCTTCTTCTTCTTCTTCTTCTTCTTCTGCTTCTTCTTCTTCTTCTTCTTCTTCTTCTTTTCCTTCTTCTTCAGCACTCCGAGCCATTGAGGTTCTTTGCTGCAGATACAATCTATCTCCTTTCGTCTCTCTGGTGGACCTTCTCTTGCCAGTCGTTGATTCCAAGTGCTTGTAGGTCTGTACATGTATTATCTCTCCACCGTCTTCTTGGTCTACCTCGGGGTCTACGGTCATTTATTTCCTGAGTGTAAGTGAGTTTTGTTTCCCTATTATCTTCCATTTTTTCTATATGCCCCAGCCATTGTAGTCTATTAGCCTTCATGATACCAGTGATTAGCGGGGACTTAAACAGATCATAAATGTCTTTGTTACTTCTTCTGTGTTCAACCTTTTTCGTTTGTTTCTTCTTTGTTCTTTGTTCTTTGTTCGTTTGTTCCTTCTTTATTCAACCTTCTTTTCAACTTCATCTTTGTTCAACACTTGTTCAACCCCCCCCCCCCCAAATAATTATAATAATAATTCTTTATTCCGTCGATAACACCATTCTGTTCGGAGTGCAAAGAAGTACTCTAGTAGACGACAGTCATACGCTGCATATTGCTTCACGATAAACTGTGGAGAACATTTTTTGATGACATCGTGTATTTAATTTTTCAAATGTGTTCTATATACAAAGTGTAGTGAGACTTTAAAGACACCCTGTAGAGGTATGGGCAGTTTATAACACGCTAAACCTCGAACAGAGCCTAGAGCACAAACACTGACTGGAATGTAGAGTACACAGAAGATCTAGAAAACGATGGACAACATCCAGGACAAAGCGGTAGCGTACTGATTAATACCCTTACCTACTGGTCTTGTTACGGGAGTCTCCGTGGCGACGTGGTCAAGCCGTCTGACTCGGGCTTCGAAGCTTGTGGATTCAATTCCGGGCCGCGTCTTTCGGTTCACGAGTGCATTTTTTTCGGAAGCTCGTCGTTGGAGCAACGGAGTTCGTGCTTTGTGCAACGCTTTCTGGGCTACGGAAAGAGAATGAGCCATATGGAATAAAACCCCGGTGAAATTAACCATTTTACTGCTGTTGTTGATGTCTTGGCAAGATTACGTTCACTAGTTTGCCATTGCTTTCTGAACGACCGATTCCCAAACCAACTCGTTAAACCCCAGCGCAAACGCAGTCTGCTGCCAAATCGCTCAAAGCTGTGTTTCGAACGCGGGTTAGCGGAATTACGAACTGCGCCCGCAACGCCACAGCCACGGAGCAGGCTAGTATTGATTCTTTTTCGCATATCCTTTACAGGACATCGCTGTCAACATCAGCATCTTTCAGCTCATTGTTGATTTCTTGGCAAGATTACGCTCAGTAGTTTGCCATTGTTTTCTGAGCGACCGGCTCACATACCCCGTCATTTATTGATTGGTCTATGGCTCTATGCAATTATGTAGATAGCACCGAATGCTCAATTCGCCTGACTGCTCTCACAAGGTCGGTTTGAATACTGTACTTAAGATAGCTTGACCGGTGTATCATTATCAAGTGTCTGCCCGGCTGGCGTAGTTGATCATGCTTCTCCACATCTTGCGATCTCCAACTCAATCATCATCATTAAGTGTCATGCAGGCTGTAGTAGGCGTTCATGACTCTTCACAGATCTCGGTCTTTGGTGTTCTAGATCAACTCTGCTGATCATATCCCTCCATGCCACCGTCTCAATCCGTCCAGCGTCATCTCTCTTGGTCTGCCTGTGCCTCTCTTCCCCTTGATCTGTTCCGTTGTCACGATGTTCTCTAATACCTCTCTTCTCATCACATGACCAAAGACAGCTGTTTGTCTCTTTCTTATTGTGATCTCCAACTGGTGATACCTATTACTGTCTTGACTCCTTTCCGTGCCATGACACACGACTGTACAGAATTCTCTCTCGTCAATCAATCAAGCTGGTGCCATGCCGATAAGCGTGGGCAGCCATGTTTTGCCATTTCACTCGATCACCAGAGTCGTGGATCAGCTCCGTGTTTATGTCTCGACCATGTCACGTGGCCAAGCCATCCAGGTATTTACATCTCAGTGTTCCCCTTGGTCTCTTCCCTTCGAACTTACCAGTTGTCACCAAGTTCTCCAATTCATATCTTCTCATAACATTGCTCAAATAATTTTGACTGTCTACTTCTAATGTCTCTAATCAGTTTACGATCTTCATTTGTTTCTTGAAGAACGTGTTCGTTGGTTTTTCTGTCTGTCCATGGTATTCTTTGAATCTTTCTCAGAAACTACATTTCCTTCGACAACCATATGTTTTTCAGCTTGTCTGCTCATTGTCCACGCTTCACATCTATATAAAAGTACAGGTTCTATGTAGTACTTCAACACTTTTTTTCTCGTTTCAATTGACATCTTTTTATTGGTCAGTATGTTTTTCATCTTGCAAAAGGCTACCTTCGCAATGCCAATTCTTTTTCTAATCTCTTCAAGGCATCTCCCATAAGATGTTATGACTGTTCCGAGATAACTGTACCGATTCACTTGGTTAAGAATATTCCCATTCACTTGTATATTACAATGTTGTTTTTACCATGTTCCCAGTGACGACCATAATCTGTGTCTTCTTAAAATTGAGTTCTAACCCTAGTTGTTCACTGTGAGTAACAACCGCTTCTACTAAATATTGCAGGTAATGTTCATTGTCTGCAACCAAGACCCTCTCGTCGTCTTCATCTATATCTCTTTCCAATTGTCACATGTTCCAGTTTTTGCCTTCCCATGATGTGTCCAGAAAATGAACTCTTGTGTTTTTGTCTCGATTATATTAAGTGGTCAAGCCATTTGGATATTTAAAATTCTGCCTTCCCCTTGTTCTTTTCCCTTCAATCTTGCCAGTTGTCACCAAGCTCTCCAATTTATTTTTCTCATAACGTGCCCAAAAGTCTTGGCTGTCTAAGTCTAATTTTTCTAATCAAAGTAAGATTTGATTATGTGGTTGTTTCGGGATTTGAAATTTAAATATTGAGCACAACCCACTACTGGCAACGCTGATCGCATTCTGGTATGAACCTAAGGCCTATCCACGTCAATATGGAAGCACTAGACTCGAGTTTCGCGAAACTCGAGTCTAGTGCTTCCATATTGACGTGGATAGGCCTTAGGTTCATACCAGAATGCGATCAATGTAAGATTTGTTTCCTGTAGGACTTGCTCATTGGTTTTTATGTCTGTCCATAGTATTCTTTGCATTTTCCTTAGAAAGTGCATTTCCACTGTCATTAGATGTCTTTAGCTTGTCTGCCCATTGTCCAGGTGTAACATCCACACAAAATCAAGAGCGCATTAACCGAACTCAGGCACGAAGCAACAAAGGCAACATATCTGGCCTTATAACTCAAAAGAAGGCAAC
>JACEFZ010014518.1:42500-52339 GCA_014155875.1 Cepaea nemoralis
ACTACTACTACTACTACTGTAACTTATGTTACTGTTATTGCTGCTACTACTACTATTACTACTGTAACTTATGTTACTGTTATTGCTGCTACTACTACTACTACTACTACTGTAACTTATGTTACTGTTATTGCTGCTACTACTACTACTGTAACTTATGTTACTGTTATTGCTGCTACTACTACTACTGTAACTTATGTTACTGTTATTGCTGCTACTACTACTGTAACTTATGTTACTGTTATTGCTGCTATTACTACTACTACTACTGTAACTTATGTTACTGTTATTGCTGCTACTACTACTACTACTACTGTAACTTATGTTACTGTTATTGCTGCTACTACTACTACTACTACTGTAACTTATGTTACTGTTATTGCTGCTACTACTACTACTACTGTAACTTATGTTACTGTTATTGCTGCTACTACTACTACTACTACTACTACTACTACTACTGTAACTTATGTTACTGTTATTGCTGCTACTACTACTACTACTATTGTAACTTATGTTACTGTTATTGATGCTACTACTACTACTACTACTACTGTAACTTATGTTACTGTTATTGCTGCTACTACTACTACTACTGTAACTTCTGTTACTGTTATTGCTACTACTACTACTGTAACTTATGTTACTGTTATTGCTACTACTACTACTACTGTAACTTATGTTACTGTTATTGCTGCTACTACTACTACTACTACTGTAACTTATGTTACTGTTATTGCTGCTACTACTACTACTACTATTGTAACTTATGTTACTGTTATTGCTGCTACTACTACTACTACTACTGTAACTTATGTTACTGTTATTGCTGCTACTACTACTACTACTGTAACTTATGTTACTGTTATTGCTGCTACTACTACTACTACTACTACTGTAACTTATGTTACTGTTATTGCTGCTACTACTACTACTACTATTGTAACTTATGTTACTGTTATTGCTGCTACTACTACTACTACTACTACTACTGTAACTTATGTTACTGTTATTGCTGCTACTACTACTACTACTGTAACTTCTGTTACTGTTATTGCTACTACTACTACTGTAACTTATGTTACTGTTATTGCTACTACTACTACTACTGTAACTTATGTTACTGTTATTGCTGCTGCTACTACTACTCAGCTAAGTCCTGTAAAGGGATATGCTAAAAAAAAAAAAACTACTACTACTGTTATTAATGATACTTCATCTTCTTCTTCTACAACTAAACTTCCATGAATGGTATCAGCTATTCTACCCAGCGAAGTACTCGTATCGGACCATCTTCTTTACCCAGTAATAATTCTCCCTTTGATGTGATATCAGTATAAAATGTGTCCCTGTGTGTATGTGCGCGTGTGTCCGTCAGTGCTT
This sequence comes from Cepaea nemoralis, assembly GCA_014155875.1. Taxonomy (NCBI): domain Eukaryota; kingdom Metazoa; phylum Mollusca; class Gastropoda; order Stylommatophora; family Helicidae; genus Cepaea; species Cepaea nemoralis. The sequence goes on from JACEFZ010014518.1 coordinate 43,884, forward strand.
CTGCAGATAATACCCAGTTCATGGACTATCTTTCTTTTTACATTGTTCAGGTAAATCACGCAATTCCACGAAGCTAGAGTTTTTTGTTTCAGTTGAACGTATTTATTTTATGTAGCTTTTCTCTTGTGGAACATTATCCTCGGCAGTTGTCTGTTCTGTCTATATTGTTTTATATCCATCGGATGATGAATATTTAACACACAGCGAACCTTTTAGTCTTTCGCCCTTGTCCGAAGAGACTAGGTGTGCGATCAGCTACTCTGAGGTGATTTAGTAAAGGTGATGAGCATTGAGGATAATATATTTTTTTTTTGTTGGCACGCTTACAACTCAAGCGTAGTTCATGCTGGACTGATCTTTGCCTGTGGGTTGAATCCGCTACACAGCCATCTACATACCGGAAGCTTAACAGCGGTTGCGCTTATCCATTCAGCCATGCTGGCCTTCCAGAATGCTCTGTTGACTAACTAACTAATGAACCAACTGAATAGGAATCAGGCACCTGGTGTGGCATTGTCAAGTGTTAGGACCATATTTTGTAGATTTTGTAGAGAGCATGGGGAACTAGACCTTTCTCTTCCGTGGCGATGAGTGCATTGAGAACTAGACCTTTCCCTTCCCTGGCGATGAGTGCTTGGAAACTACACCTTTCCATTCCATTGTGATGAGTGCATGGAGAACTAGACCTTTCCCTTTCCTGGCAATTAGTGCAGGGAGAATTTGACCTGTCTCGTCTGTGGCGATGAGTGCATGGAGAACTAGACCTTCCCCTTTCGTGGCAATGAGTGCAGGGAGAATTAGACCTGTCCCTTCTGTGGCGATGAGTGCATGGAGAACTAGACCTTTCCCTTCCATGGCGATGAGTGCATGGAGAGCTAGACCTTTCCATTCCATGGCAATGAATGCATGGAGAACTAGGCCTTTCAATTCCGCGGCGATGAGTACTGGTGTCCAAATAACTAAACACCTAACTAACCAACTAACTAAAGACCTAACTAACCAACTAACTAAACACCTAACTAACCAACTAACTAAACACCTAACTAACCAACTAACTAAACACCTAACTAACCAACTAACTAAACACCTAACTAACCAACTAACTAAACACCTAACTAACCAACTAACTAAAGACCTAACTAACCAACTAACTAAACACCTAACTAACCAACTAACTAAACACCTAACTAACCAACTAACTAAAGACCTAACTAACCAACTAACTAAACACCTAACTAACCAACTAACTAAACACCTAACTAACCAACTAACTAAACACCTAACTAACCAACTAACTAAAGACCTAACTAACCAACTAACTAAACACCTAACTAACCAACTAACTAAACACCTAACTAACCAACTAACTAAAGACCTAACTAACCAACTAACTAAACACCTAACTAACCAACTAACTAAAGACCTAACTAACCAACTAATTAAACACCTAACTAACCAACTAACTAAAGATATAACTAACGAAATGAGAAACGACTTAATTAACCTAACGACTTAACTAACGAACTAATACACTAATGAACAAACTAACTTGGAAACTAAAGAACAATATAACAATCTAAATCAATAACAAAGTAAGAACGAAATAGCGTACTAGCGAATTAACAAACGATCTAACTAATTAACAAACGATCTAACTAATTAACAAACGATCTAACTAATTAACAAACGATCTAACTAATTACCAAACGAAATAAGTAACTAATCTACACTGTAACACGTGACTGGTCTTCTATTGTCAGAAACGCACATCACTGCTCTGCCTCATTCCAATCGCTAACCACGTGATGTCCCTAAAGTGTCCAGATCATCTCCCTAAATAGTTCTTTATCCGCAGCTTCTTTCTCCCTCTGGCTCACTGAAACATAGCCTCTCAACTAACTCACTTCAAGCCGTCTATTCTTAGCTACCCACTGCATCTCCAACCACGCTCTCTCCATTTTATTCATTTCTATGCCTACTTCTCTTCTCCGTGTCATTTTAGGTCTTTTTCTATTTCTTTTGGATTCCAGACAAAGGCGGATCCGGATCCTGTCAGGGATATGCACTACTGACGAGCTCAAACGAGAGAGAAACTCGAGTCTAGTGCTTCCATATTGACGTGGATAGGCCTTAGGTTCATACCAGAATGTGATCGGCGTTGCCAGTAGTGGGTTGTGCTCAATATTTAAATTTCAAATCCCGAAACAACCAAATAATCAGTTTCTAGTTATACTATTTTCAGGTTTTCTCAATGTGTTTCCTATCCAGCGCCAACGTATTTTTTTTTTCACCTCTTTATTCTTTGGTATGTGTCTAGTTCTCTCCATGAGCTTCACATTGATGATTCTGTCATACCATTGTCATTCTTATGTTTTACGCAAGCACTAATTAGTGAAGGTTTGTAGATTAAATGTGATGGTTCTTCTGTTCTTCCTCCATTTTGTTGTCCTGATCTACAGTACTCTACACGAGCACTGATTTAGCGCTATCGTTAAACAGTATAAGCTTGGTGTTGTATTTAATATTTGTTTGTCTTCCACAATTAAGAGTACTAGAAAAGTGACCACCACAAATGTCCTAGTGATATTAACAGTGACAACCACAAATGTCCTAGTGTTATGAAAATGACAACCACAAATGTCCTAGTGTTATGAAAATGACCACCATGTCCTAGTGTTATAACAGTAACAACCACAAATGTCCTAGTGTTATGAAAATGACAACCACAAATGTCCTAGTGTTATGAAAATGACAACCACAAATGTCCTAGTGTTATGAAAATGACCACCACAAATGTCCTAGTGTTATGAAAATGACAACCATGTCCTAGTGTTATAACAGTAACAACCACAAATGTCCTAGTGTTATGAAAGAGACAACCACAAATGTCCTAGTGTTATGAAAGAGACAACCACAAATGTCTTAGTGTTATATAAGGGACTTCCACCAATGAAATTCCCAGGTAATTTGAGAGCATGCGTAGAGCGATTGAAAGAACTTCATCATCATGTGCCTTGCCGGTAAGCGTGGGCGGTTATATTTCGCCATCTCACATGATCACCAGAGTCGTGGATCAGCTCTGAGTTCTTGTCTCGACCATGCCACGTGGTCATGACATCCAGGTATTTACTTCTCTGCCTGCCCCTTGTTCAGTTCCCCTCAATCTTGCCAGTTGTCACCAAGTTCTCCAATTTATTTCTTCTCATCATCATCGTCCAGTGTTTTGCCTGCTGGCATGGCGATCATGCATCTCCATAAATTGCAATCTCCGATGACATGGACTAATTCGTGTGTTGACTCCCTTCCGTGCCATGTCGTAAGACTGTCAAAGAATTTTCTCACGCTGCCTTCCTCTTTCTCTTTTTCCCCTCAAATTTTTGCCATATGTTAAAATTGGTTCTATGTAAAACGAAATAACTCTTTTTCTAACTGTCAAGGACAAGGACATATTGCAAACAATTCATTTGATAGAATGCAGTTTTTTTCTTGTCCTATTCTGTTCCTTATCTCAGTAATGAACCTTCCATCTGATGTCATCCATGTACTTAGATATCTGAATTTCTGTACTTGCCCAAAACCTCATTTACTTTAATTTCACATTTAGGCATAATCTGTTTCTTTGATATCACAATGACTTCTGTCATTCTATTATTCAAACGAAGGCCCATTTTTTCACTTTCTATAACCACTGTATCTATCATTTCCTGTAGATCGTCCTGACTTGTTGCTATCAAGACATATTATATATATATATATATATATATATATATATATATATATATATATATATATATATATATATATATATATATATATATATATATTTTTTTTTTTTTTTTTTTTTTGTCCGCGTTTCCATCCTGTTTCAGGATATTGCGGTCAACACCAGCATCTTTCAGCTGTATGTTGATTCCTAGGCTAGATTACGCTCATCAGCACGCCACGACTTTCTGAGCGACCGGCTCCATACCTCATAAGTCACTTTTGCAATTCGAACCACTGCTAATTCTCGTCGCGTCACGTGACGAGAGTATTCGGGGTTAGCGGAGAAAGCTGCTAACGCCTTATATATATATATATATATATATATATATATATATATATATATAATATATATATATATATATATATATATATATATATATATATATATATATATAAGTTATTTATATTATGTCCACAAACCAGGATCGCTGATATATTTTTTTTATTTTCTCAGCGTGTAACAATCTTCAGACTTCACGTATATATAAAAATATTCAGTTTTAACAAGTAACAGTCTTCAGGCTTCACAAGTAATAATTTTCAGACTTCAATCTTCAGGCATCACAAGTAACAATCTTCATACTTAAATCTTCAGGCATCACAAGTAACAATCTTAAGACTTCAATCTTCAGGCATCACAAGTAACAATCTTCAGACTTTAATCTTCAGGCGTCACAAGTAACAATCTTCAGTCTTTACATGTAACAATATTCAGTTTTAACAAGTAACAATATTCAGGCTTCTCAACAATCTTCATACTGCACAATAACAATCTTCAGACTACACAATAACAATCTTCAGACTTCAATCCTTCAGGCGTCACAAGTAACAATCTTCAGACTTCATTCTTCAGGCGTCACAAGTAACAATCTTCAGACTGCACAAGTAACAATCTTCAGTCTTCACAATAACAATTGTTAGACTTCACAAGTAACAATGTTCAGATTTCACAAGTAACAATCTTCAGACTTCAATCTTCAAACTTCACAAGTAACAATCTTCAAACTTCACAAGTAACAATCTTCAAACTTCACAAGTAACAATCTTCAAACTTCACAAGTAACAATCTTCAAACTTCACAAGTAACAATCTTCAAACTTCACAAGTAACAATCTTCACACTTCACAAATAACAATCTTCAAACTTCACAAGTAACAATCTTCAAACTTCACAAGTAACATTCTTCACACTTCACAAATAACAATCTTCAAACTTCACAAGTAACATTCTTCAAACTTCACAAATAACAATCTTCAAACTTCACAAGTAACATTCTTCAAACTTCACAAATAACAATCTTCAAACTTCACAAATAACAATCTTCAAACTTCACAAGTGAACAATGTTCAGAATCAGCATTAGGACGCGGTGGCCGGAAATACCACATGCTGAATCACATAAAGATAGGACATAGGGGTGAAAGTAGCTGGAAATAGAATAACCAAACATTTACTGCGGGAATTTCTGGCATTGAAAAGTGAAAACTATTTTGGCTACACACGCTCGATTTGAAAATAAACTCTGTAGAGATGTCAACAAGCTCAAACTGACAGCTGTTGCTTTTTGTTAAATAGTTATATTGACATTGACGTGTGAAGGTGAAGGGAAAGGAAGAAATGTATTTGATGTTTATAACGTAATCTATCTGGCCAGTAAACCTGCATTCGTTTATATCGTAATCTATCTGGCCAGTAAACCTGCATTCACAGCATGTCGTTACATGATGTTACAATAGTTTAACGCTTAGTCAACGCGCTCAAGCGGCAGTGTCTCTACACTGTCGGTTTAAGCTGCTAATATCTGTTCATAAATTGTATTGTAATGTGAAGCTTCTGATAATACTTGTTGAATATTCGGTTACAAAATCGACATCACCGCCCTCGGGACATTCATATACAGGCTTCCTCTCCTCCCCCTCCTCTTCTCTCTCTCTCTCTCTCTCTCTCTCTCTCTCTCTCTCTCTCTCTCTCTCTCTCTCTCTCTCTCTCTCTCTCTCTCTTTCTCTCTCTCTCTCTCTGCAAAAGCCACCGAAGTGTTCTCATGCATATAGTTCTAGTTTTAAAAAGTTAGTTGCGTGTTGCCATCTACCCCAGCATTTACTGGCTATTTTTGATTTACCGGGCAATTGTTGGAGTAGTTTGCCATTGCTTTCTGAACAGCTGAGGTCTTATATTGTGGGAATTAACTTAAGGTAGTCTGTTTCCAAATCGTCCGTGGTTAAACTCACTTCGCACTCGGTGTGTCGGGGAAATATGAAACTACGCGTATCATTATCCCCTACACCACGAACGCCGGTTGATAGTTCCAGTTGTTTGTTGCATATCCTTTACAGGATGTCAAAGTCAACCCCAGCATTTCTTGACTGTTTATGATTATGCGACTAGCTTACTTTCAGTAGTTTGCCATTGCTTTCCGAACGACCGGAACGCATTGTATTAAAACCAACGCAGAGCGATCTCCTTCCAAATCGCCCGCAGCTGTGTTTCGAACGCCGTATGCGGGATTACGAACTGCATTCGTAAGCTCTTCGCCACGGAACCAATTAGTTCCAGAAGCGGTTTGAATAAAGTCCGTCTGGCTTTTCTCAACGCGGCGCATGTCTCCCGGAACCGCTACTACCTCACTTCCGTTCAAGTCTCTACAAAAATAGAATTCAAAGCCAGGAACAAACATAAATATCCCCGCTGCATGTGTCAATAGTTATCCAGATTTCTTTAGAAAACGTAATGCGCCTTATGCGTACTGGGTATAGTTTAGTTTAGTTTAGTTTAGTCGACAGATCAACATCACGGCTCACAGGTGTAACCCATAAGTGCTCCGTTCTATTCCTAACTCAAGTCTGAGTCCAGAGAGTATCAGCTCAGTGCACGAACTCCGTAGCACCGGCGAGGATCCTGAAATAGTTTGGGTAGATTTTTAACTCGGAATTTTACCCGGGCACCGCCGTTAGACTACACTTTTTCGATTTTTAATTGCCAAGGGATTTTTTCGTGCGCAACAATACACACGACCGTCCGGTCTCACTACGCAGAGACCAGGAGAAATTTTGTTACTAGAATTCCACAAAGTGGAGAGGGGAAAAGAAGAAGCAACAAAGACATGTATGATCTGTTTAAGTCCCCGCTAATCACTGGTATCATGAAGGCTAATAGACTGCAATGGCTGGGGTATATAGAAAGAATGGAAGATAATGGGGAAACAAAACTCGCTTACACTCAGGAAATAAATGACCGTAGACCCCGAGGTAGACCAAGAAGACGGTGGAGAGATAATATACATACAGATCTTCAAGCACTTGGAATCAACGACTGGCAAGAGAAGGTCCACCAGAGAGACGAATGGAGACGGCTTGTATCTGCAGCAAAGAACCTCAATGGCTCGGAACGCTGAAGAAGAAGAAGAAGAAGAAGAAGAAGAAGAAGAAGACGAAGAAGAAGAAGAAGAAGAAGAAGAAGAAGAAGAAGAAGAAGAAGAAGAAGAAGAAGAAGAAGAAGAAGAAGAAGAAGAAGAAGAAGAAGAAGAAGAAGAAGAAGAAGAAAAGAAGAAGAAGAAGAAGAAGAAGAAGTCCACGTGAAAAAATTCCCGGCCCTCACCGGGGCTTGAACCTGGGACCTCCAGCACTCGAGGTGGACACTATACCTCGAGACCACTCAGCTTACAGGGTATATGGTGGTACATTCTTGTTTTATATACCTGTGTCGATGAGTGATGTGTCGATGAGTGACGTGTCGATGAGTGACGTGTCATAAGTGACGTGTCGATGAGTTACGTGTCGATGAGTGACGTGTCGATGAGTGATGTGTCGATGAGTGACGTGTTGATGAGTGACGTGTCATAAGTGACGTGTCGATGAGTGACGTGTCGATGAGTGACGTGTCGATGAGTGACGTGTCGATGAGTGACGTGTCGATGAGTGATGTGTCGGTGAGTGACGTGTCGATGAGTAACGTGTCATAAGTGACGTGTCGATGAGTGACGTGTCGATGAGTGACGTGTCGATGAGTGATGTGTCGGTGAGTGACGTGTCATAAGTGACGTGTCGATGAGTGACGTGTCATAAGTGATGTGTCAATGAGTGACGTGTCGATGAGTGATATGTCATAAGTGACGTGTTGATGAGTGACGTATCATAAGTGACGTGTCGATGAGTGACGTATCGGTGAGTGACGTGTCATAAGTGACGTGTCGATGAGTGACGTGTCATAAGTGATGTGTCGATGAGTGACGTGTCGATGAGTGATATGTCATAAGTGACGTGTCGATGAGTGACGTATCATAAGTGACGTGTCGATGAGTGACGTGTCGATGAGTGACGTGTCGATGAGTGACGTGTCGATGAGTGACGTGTCGATGAGTGATGTTTCGATCAGTGATGTGTCGATCAGTGATGTGTCGATCAGTGATGTGTCGATCAGTGATGTGTCTATGAGTGATGTATTGATGAGTGATATGTCGATGAGTGATGTGTCGATGAGTGACGTGTTGATGAGTGATGTGTCGATGAGTGACGTGTCGATGAGTGACGTGTCATAAGTGACGTGTCGATGAGTGATGTTTCGATCAGTGATGTGTCGATGAGTGATGTGTCGATCAGTGATGTGTCTATGAGTGATGTGTCGATGAGTGATGTGTCGATGAGTGATGTGTCGATGAGTGATGTGTCGATGAGTGATGTGTCGATGAGGGATTGT
>JACEFZ010014519.1:5000-49843 GCA_014155875.1 Cepaea nemoralis
AATGAAAACAAAGCACGCAGTTCTATGTAACCGGTTTTTGAGGAATGATAAAACGATGGGATAAGTGCGTCAATGTTGGTGGAAATTATGTTCAGAAATAAAGGGACACCGTATGTATAAAAATAAACTGGTTTCAAGTTGTTATCATATTTAGTTATTTTCCTACAGCCATTTGTGACTTACTTATTAACTTATCCTCGTAAGAACATCAACAATGAATATTACAATGTTATGAGAGAAACCAACAAACACACTTACTCAACGACACATAGTGCCTACCTACCTACATATATCATTTACATAAACACTCGCAGAGTATTCTTGATGATGAGAGAGGATGAGAACACAGACAGACAGACAGACAGACAGACAGACAGACAGACAGACAGACAGACAGACAGACAGACAGACAGACAGATAGACAGGCAGGCAGACAGGCAGGCAGACAGGCAGACAGGCAGGCAGGCAGGCAGGCAGGCAGGCAGACAGACAGGCAGGCAGACAGACAGTCAGACAGGCAGGCAGGCAGGCAGGCAGGCAGGCAGGCGGTACTAGAAGTACATCGCAGTCATCCTTTAGTGTAGAGATGACGCTAGATCGGCTGAGTGTGAATCCGAGTCTTCTTATCCGTTCGGCCATCCTCTCCTAACTAATATTTATCAGCCGTCTAGCGTAATATTTGCCAAGGCCATTCACTCGGCGATAATAATAACTGTCCTTATAGTTCACGCATTTCAACCCCTACACCGGTCAGTTGGACTAAAATGTTGACTTCTCTTTGGGACGTCAATTACAGGTACCTCTGAAGACGAGTGAATTCGCTGATGACGAGGGACACTGATAATAGGGAAAACTAATCCACACGCAAAATATCAGTCCAGTGCACTGGCATCTTCTCTCTTGGTCTTCCCTTGCCTTTCTTCCCACCCATCTTTCTCACTGTCACGTCATGCTTTCTCCTTCTTATGATGTGTTTAAACATGTGAGGACTGTCTTCTTCAAGAAATAATAGGACTTCACATATACTGAGTCATTACGTTATTATTTCTGGTGAGCAACTTACTTTCCAGCTGCTTCCAGCCTAGAGATATATCTCATATCTCTCGAAACAATTCTACTAATCTTATTTGAGTGCCAGTGGCTTAGGGGGTTCTCTCCAGACGCTTGGCAGTGGTCTTGAATTTGGGACGTAAATTACAAGTACCTCAGAAGTCGGAGAGATTCAGTGCCTATGATTGGTAACACTGGTTATAGAGAAAGTTGGTCTACAAGCAACTATCAGTCCAGTGTTGACTACGCCTGAGTTTAAAGCGAGCGAACGAAACAGAAATAATAATAATCAATGTGCGGCTTTCACGTGCTGCTTAAATGACTGAATTATTTGATTTTCTGGCCTGTCTCTCGATTTTATTCTTTGCGTGTGCCACAGAAACAATTCACAACTGCACGAGGTCAGAATAAAATCGTTCTCAAATACGGAATAAATACATGTTGCTATCTATAACGGCTGACTAAATTGGGCACTCAAATCGATATGTTATTTATAGTAGACTTGCTGTGAATGACGTGATTCTATACAATCAATTAAGGCATCAAAACAAACCCGTTATCGATTTTTGCGCAAATAATATCTCGCCTTACCCAGCTGTTCCCTGCTGTCATGTGACAGAAAGCCAGTAGCAATGAAATATTGGTTACAATTGTTACCATGCTGAGGGCTCCGGAGCAGTGCCACATGCGCAGAAGTGGTCGATGTCTTGGGTTGGTTGTTTCAGAGAGGGTCACGGTGTATTTGTTTTGGGATTTTTGAGTTTGAAAGAATCGCCTTTATTGTACAGGGCTGGTGCTGCAATCTCTCGACCATAGATTATACTTCGTTTTATAGTCCATGCCGTGTGGCGTTGATGATAATGTCTCATTACAGCCTGCTGTGTCTTGTGCTGTCAATCATTTATTTTACTGAGGTACCTAAAAGGCATGTTGTCAAACTGTCCAGCATCTTCTCTCTTCGTCTTATCGTGCCTCTCTTCTCCTCCAACCATCGCGTTGCAACGTCCAACTCCAGCTATTCTCTTTTCATGAAATGCCCAACGAATGTGGACTGTCTACTTCTGATGTGAGTAACCAGTTCTCTTTGTTAGTTAAAAGATTCTCAAATCAATGCAGGAACTCTGCTACGCCATATATTATAATTTGTATAAGCCAGAATTACATACACCCGTCTGATAAATAGTTAGTTATGTGTGGCTTGTTATCCTGTATGGGGGAAAATTATTGACAATGAATAATGGAATAGTGACGAAACTGGAGGCAGTTAAGATGTGCTTACTGAGGAGAATGTTGAAAAATGCATTGACAGAGAAGAATAGGTTGAAGCATTAAGTCTCAAATATCATGGTTCGACATCTCACACAACCAACAGAATGTCGGATTAGGTCAGTGTTCTTGCGTGATTGTGTTATCTGGCTAAGCCACCCAGTTATTTGTCTATTTGCCTTCTCTTGTCCATTTCCCATCACGTCTGTCAGTTGTCACTAATTTTCAATGTTTATTTCTATTTATAACGTGATAACAAACTTTGACTGTCTACATTTACCCCTCTAATCAATTCACGTTTGTCATCTGTTTCTTGAAGGAATGTCTCATTCGTTTATTTGTTTCTGTACGCTCATTTGCATTACAAAATAAAATAAATGCAGGACCTTGTTACACGGCTTAAGGCACTAGGCATTCAAAGATGCAGTAACAAACTAGGGAGAGTATTGTTAAATAAAGACTGTAAACACCGGGCGTTGGGATCCGTTACGCATGAGTAAGCACCAGATTATAAGCAGGTTGATTGGCATTTGTGTTTTCCGTTTACATTGAATTACATTACATAAACCAACTGTGGCGAGCCGCGATAGCTCAGTGGTGTGTACGCTTAGCTGCCAACCTGTATTTGGTGGATATGTGGACAGTATCACACCGGCCGCCTTTACTTCCCATGCATATTCACCAGAAACTACAAATCCGCTGTTTTTATATTTCTCTAAGCTTGTCTGCGTATTGAGCATATTTCATGTTGCTTGTCCATCAAGAGTGATGATGACTATTCATTTCATCCAGTGGCGTTGAAAGTATGGAGCCGTGAGTTCTAAGATGGCTGATAAGGCCTATTTTGACTCGAGATGTTTTTTGATAATGAGGGCAAAGAATGCTTGACGTTCCAGGAGGAGGATCTCCTGCAGTGGTTTTTCTGTCCAGCCTTTTCTTCACAGCTCTTGCAGTCCTGTTTGCTTCACAAGTGACTGCACCCTTATGTAATGATGTACGCCATGAATTACGGTCTTTAGCAGCAGTCTCCCAGGTGTCAGGATGAATTCCAAAAGCTTTCAGTGAGACTTTCAGAGTGTCTTTAAAGCGTTTCCTCTGGCCGCCTTTGGAGCGTTTACCACAACGCAGCTCGCCGTAAAAAATTTGTTTAGGGAGCCTGTGATCTGGCATACGAGTTAAGTGACCAGCCCAGCGAATCTGATTTTTCATTAGTAGAGTGTGGATACTGGGCATGGACGCTCTTTCTAGAACTTCAGTGTCTGGGATCTTGTCTTGCCATTTAATCTTCAATAGCTTCCTAAGGCAGACTGTGTGGAAGTGGTTTAATTTCCTAGCATGTCGTTGGTAAACATTCCATGTTTCACAAGCATATAGCAGTGTGAATAATACAACTGCTTTATAGACTTTCAGCTTTGTTGCAGGCTTATTCCATTTCTGTCCCATACATTCTTGTACAGTCTGCCAAAGGCCGCGCTGGCCTTGGAGATTCTTGCATTCACTTCGTCATCAATTGTGGCAGCTTGTGACACAGTGCTGCCAAGATAGGTGAATTTGTCCACAACACTTAGTCTATGACCGTTCACCTTGATATTCGGCACGGTGTGATTATTCCCTGGAGCTGGCTGGTACATAACTACAGTCTTCTCCAAGTTGATATTGAGCCCAAAGTTGGCACAGGCATATGAGAAAGCTGAAACATTGTGTTGCATGTCTGCCTCTGAGTTGGCATATAGAGCGCAATCATCAGCAAACAGCAGTTCTCTGACGGTGTCGCTGTTAGTTTTGGTTTTGGCTTTCAGCCTTCTGAGATTGAACAACTTTCCATCCATGCGGTAGTTGATGTCTATTCCAATGTCATTGTTCTCGAAGGCATTCGTCAGCATAGCTGAAAACATGAGGCTGAACAGTGTTGGTGCCAGGACACATCCTTGCTTCACTCCATTGGTGACAGGAAAGGGCTCAGACAGTTCACCATTTTCCTGTACTCTTGCCTGCATACCATCATGAAATAGCCGCACTATTTGGACAAACTTTTGTGGACAGCCATATTTCGCCATAATCTTCCACAGTCCTTCTCTGCTGACTGTAAGTCTTGGTGGAGACTAAAAGCCTTGGTGGAGACATTTCAGAGTTCTGTTCCTGACATTTCTCTTGCAGCTGCCTTGCAGCGAAAATCATGTCAACAGTTCCTCGTTCTTTTCTGAAGCCATACTGACTCTCAGGAAGAAGACCCTGATCGAGATGGCGAGATGGATCGTGAGGCGATTGAGAAGAATTCTGGCGAGTATCTTCCCTGCGATTGAGAGCAAGGAGAGCAAGGAGGGTTGTCACAGTATTGACGGTTTCCTTTACGTTTGTAAAGGTGGACTATTGACGCGTCCTTGAAATCTTGTGGCATGGTCTCGTTCACCCATATGTTTGTAAAGACTTGGTGAAGCTGCTCTATTAGGACCGGCCCATCTGCCTTGTATATCTCTGCTGGGATGGAGTCAGGACCAGGCGCCTTTCCACTGGAAAGTTGCTGGATGGCTTTGTTTACTTCCACTATGGTTGGCAGGTCATCAAGTGTATCATTAGTGGGAACTTGAGGAAGGCAGTTGATGGTTTCATCATCGAAGAAGGAAGTTGCATTTAAGATGTTGCTGAAATGCTCTGCCCAGCGTTGAAGGATTTCTTTCTTATCGGTGACCAATGTTCCCCCATCTGCACTGAGGAGGGGAACTATGCCTGGTGATGTAGGACCGTAGACCGCTTTCAGTGAGTCGTAGAAGTTTTTCATATCATGTCTGTCAGCAAAGCCTTGAATTTCATCAGCTTTGTTGCTCAGCCAGGAGTCCCGCATGTGCCGAAGTTTCTGCTGCACTACTCTCCGAATGTTATTGAAGGCATCTTTTTTATGTTGACTTCGGGTCATTCAAATGTGCCTTGAGGAGAAGATGTTTCTCGGCCAGCAATTGGTTGATGTCTTCAGAATTTTCATCAAACCAGTCTTTATGCTTTCGGGGGGCTGGGCCCAGGATTTCCATAGCAGTGTTGTAAATTATGCCCTTTAGGGCTCTCAACTCTGTCTCCACATCCTGTTATGCTGCAGCATTTGGCTTGAGGCGGTCTTCCAGCATGTTTTCAAACGACATCTGCATTTTATTGCTGTTTAGGCGGGTGACATTTAGTTTTTTGCATTTTTTGTTTTGCATTTTTACCCCTTGAGGACGCCGTGGTGGTTTGATGTGTATGTTTATTTTCGAGATAATGAGACGATGGTCTGTCCAACATTCGGCACCACACATGGATTTTGTCACCCGAACGTCTTGTCTGTCACTCCTCCTGACGATGACATAGTCAATGAGGTGCCAGTGTTTCGAGCGAGGGTGCATCCATGATGTCCTATTTCTCGTGGGAAGACGGAAAATTGTGTTGGTGATCAGGAGATCGTGTTCGGCACAGGTCTGAAGGAGGAGGAGCCCATTGCTGTTACAATTTCCGACTCCGTACTTTCCAATGATGCCACTCCAAGAGGCGGTGTCCTTGCCTACTCTGGCATTGAAGTCCCCAAGGAGTATAAGTTTGTCTCCTTTGGGAACAGATGTTAATACGTTGTGCAGGTCTTCATAGAACTTGTTTTTGACGTCATCTTCATTTGTCATGGTTGGTGCGTAGAAACTCACGATGGTTGCATGCTTCTTTCCTTTCAGCAGGGGTAACTTAATAGTCATAAGCCTGTCATTTATAGCCTTCGGAAATTCAGCTAGTTTGCCAACCAGGGCCGACTTAATGGCAAATCCCACACCGGATTGGCGTCTTTCCTCGCTTTTCCTTCCACTCCAGAAAATGTGTAGCCGGCACCTACTTCACAGATTTGGCCTTCATCTGCAAGTCGTGTCTCGCTCAAGGCTGCAATGCCGATGTTGTACCTGCCCTGCTCTCTCCCAATCAGTGCTGTTCGTCTCTCTGGGCCCGACGCGCCGTCTCTATCAAGTAGGGTGCGTACATTCCAAGTTCCGATTGTCAAGGGAATATGGTTAGCTCTTTTAGCTTTACCTGTTTTTACTTTGTTTGTATGTCGACCGCAGTATAGGGTACCCACCAACCGCGGCTAGCTGGTTAGGTAATGATGGAGCAGACAATGTTTAGGGCACCTTTTCTAGCCCCTTCCTCATGCTATGGAGGTGAGCAGTGCTTTCCTATAGAGGGCTGCTCAGTCACTCAGGGGGCTGCCGAATCCCACTGCTGCTCCGGTCAGTAGAAGACGACCATATGGCCTGAGCCGCCTGTGTGCAGGTCTGCGACTACGACTGCCAGCGTACCCACGCCTGCCGCTTCGCCGCTCGCCCATCGCCACAGGGCTTGAAGGTGATATATGAAGTTGGATGAAGAATGACTTGCGCGATGAATTGGATTAAAGTGAGGAAGAGTTGCGCAATTCGTCGACCTCACTCTCTCGCCTGAGTCCATCTGAGTCCAGTGGCAAGACAAGTCAAGACGACTGGAGACGAATACAGGTGCAGTGGATGACCAGGGCGCTCTACGTGCCTTGCCGTGCTCATTACGTTCCACAACGCTTTGCAGGTAAACGCCGTCTTGCCCGTTGAATCATCAGTAATTTCGTCCGCGCAGTCTGCCGAATCCTGTCTTCACATGCTGGGTAGGCATACCCTAGTTTCACCGCTTGGATTGACACCAAATCGGCTACCCACGCCTGGTTTAGCCAGCCTCTCACAGCTGTTGCCCGGGGGGGGGGGTGGCCGCTGTCGCATGCTGACAGCTACTAGGAGCCACAGGCGTGAGCTGGATGTCAGGCTTGGACCAGTGGGGGATGGGTCCTGAAAAGGACATGAGAGTCATCCTTACCAAAGGTGCTACCAATGCCTGACACCCCATATCCCCCCCCCCCCCCACCCCCTCATGAAGTCCCCAAGGAGTATACGTTTGTCTTCTTTGGGAACAGATGTTAATACGTTGTGCAGGTCCTCATAGAACTTGTTAGAACATTAGAACAAGTCCTCTCATATTTCATAGGCATATAACAGCAACAGGAAAGATCAAGGAGCAGAGAGGCAGAGGCAGACCAAGAGAAATGTTGCTGGATGAATTGAGTCGGTGGCATGGAGGAATCTCATCAGCAGAGTTGATACAGAACACCAAAGTCCGAGACCTGTGGAGAGACATGAACACCTACACCGACTGACAGGGCTTTGATGATGATGATGATGATGATGATGATGATGATGATGATGATGATGATGATGATGATGATGATGCTGGCGGTGGCGGTGGCGTCGGCGGCGGCGGCGGGGTGGCGGCGGCGAGGTCGGCGACGGCGACGGCGACAAAGACGGCGACGGCGATGACGATGGCGACGACGACGGCGACGACGACGACGGCGACGACGACGACGACGACGACGACGACGACGACGACGACGACGACGACGACGACGACGACGACGATAGTAATGGTTCCATAGAGCGACTTAACACTCGGTGCAAGTGGCAGCTTCTTTTTCGTGTGCATCTTTAATTCTTGTAAAAGACTACTTTTATCACGCCGATTCTTGTTCTATTTCTTATGCATTGTCTTCTAAGAAATATTCTGTAACTGTTCCACGATAGCTGTTCACATTCACCTGTTAAGAATATTCCAGTCTACTTTTAACATTAAGTATTTCTTTCTTCTTGGATATAACCATACATTTTGTTATCTTTTAATGTAATCCCAACCCCACTTGCTCACTATGTACAATATGAGTATCCACTAAACGCTGTATTTCATGTCATTATCTACAATAAATGCTGTGTCATCTGTGTATCCTATATTGTTTATGTTAAATCTTTCTATGACAAGTCCTCTCATGTCTTTCAAGTTTTTATTTATGTGTTCACTACAACAGAAGAAAGGAGAAAGAGAAACCAAACAGAGATAGAAAGAAATATCCCCCACCCCCATACAAAAACTACACAACAATCAGAAGTCCTATCAGAGAGGATCAGAGACGTCAAGGGCCATTTTTCAACGAATGCTTGTATTAGAAGAGAACATCGGTTGCAAGGACAAGATGGCGGCATGTCAAAATTAATCAGAATATTAACAGGCGAATTCAGACCATCATATCCTTTACTAAATGATAGGAATGGCAACACTTTAACAAAAACTAAAGATATGCAAGAATATTTGGGGGAGTACTGTAGTGAATTGTACGAATAGATGGTATAGAACCTATATGTTTTCAAGAAAATAAAGAGAAATAACAAGAATCGTTACTAGAATATATGAAAACTATAAATAGTCCGAAGAAAGGGAAGTCAACTGGCAATGGCAATATATCAGCAGAACTAATCCAAGAAGGAGGAGACTGCGGCGACTATATCTATCATGCGCTATGCATGAAAATCTGTAATATCGCTACCTGACCAAAGCACGGAAAAGAAAAATCAATCTACATTCCAAGGAGATAAATTGTAATGTGCACCAACTATCTCACTAATAAGTCAGGAAAGCAAAATCCTTATGTGTTCCATCATGAAGAGGATATAAAATAAGTTAGACTATGAATTAAATGAAGTACATGCAAGTTTCAAAGCGGGCGGCGGAACCAGGGATCAATTCTTCAACATCAAATAAATCATTGAAGAATGCCGAGAATACAATGTAATTCTTTATATTTGTTTCATAGACGACAGTAAGGCTTGCTCCAGGATTTAACATCAAAACTGTGGATCATGAGAGATAATTGGTTTGAGCTTATTTGATCCATTTAATCAAATCATTATATCATGAAGAGCAAACAGCTGTCAGAGTAGCTAGTGAATATGAAACTATTTTGAGTTGTACAGAGAGATAAGACATGGCTGCTTTCTCTTTCTAAATCAGTTCAATATCTAAGCTGAAAATGTAATGAGATACGTCAACAAATAGATCAGACTGGGTTTGAATCGTTTCGCAATAGGTATAATTCCAATTACAGAACCCAGATATGCAGATAACACTGTGCACATCTCAGATCATTGTGATTAGAAGTAGTTATCCTAACTATCAAGCGACACGGTGAAAATCAAAATCGTTTTCTGTACTCTGTAAAACAAAAACAGATAAGAGAATGTCCACGCCAAAACTGCATGTCACAATTAACCATGAAAACAGAAATGGAGTATATGAAAACAGTGAATATCTTTGCTCCATAATCAACGACAAGGAGTACTATTCAAAAAGAAGTAAGGCGTAGACAAGCCATAGCAACTCAAAGGCGATCAGTATAAGACCATATTGCAAAACATTAACAAACAAGTTACAGTACCATTTTTGAGAACATGTGTATTTTCTGTGGCAGCATACGGATACGAGCCATTGTCGCGTGGTCAGATACTATAGAGCAGTGGTTCTCAACCTTTTTTTCGCCCATGCCCCCCCCCCCCTTACCATTTGTTCAGAAAGTCATTCCCCCCCCCCCTTTCGAATTTCCTCCCTATAAATCCCCCACCCTTACACAGTATACATACAAATGGAAGCTAAATTTAATAACACATACTATAACAAGTCTAGACATCTACATAACACGTGATTTGCGGGTCTACATACGTTATAAAACGAACTTCATTAAGGCGAGAAGTTCAGAACCGTAAAATATAGAGGGAAAACCAATATCAAATAACTGGTTCTTCTATTAATGCGATCTTGAAATAATATTAATAAAATCCCCCCCCCCCCTTCCGGAGGAATTCCCCACAGGTTGAGAACCACTGCTGTAGAGAGAAGTCTCACAGGTTCAGTAGAAGACAATGAGACTAACCGTTAGGAAAGTCTCCCCACTAAAGAAGAAGCAGACAAATGGCTCGTTAAACTAGGGAGTATGGCTACTGGTCCCAGAAGAAGTCTATTATTCTTACTGTGGCACAGGAATTACAGAAAAAGTTGTAGAACGATACACACAAAGATGACAGCAGACTTAGTTAGCAGCACCACGATGGTCCTGTGAAAAAAAAAAAAAATATCCCCCAGACTTGACTTGAGCTATGCAGCACAAAGAAGTTGATAAAGATGAAGATTCAGCTTTCGTCCTACTCTCACCTTGTGTAATCTAATTAAATGTTGGGTTAGGAAACACTAACTTCCATTAATAATTTAGCAATATGCGGCAACACCGCTTATCACTGGTTTAATAATTTTTTTTTTAAAGGAAAGAGGAAAAGCTCCCACAGGGAATATGTATAATATCCTCTGTAAGAGAAACGACATCTACCAACTAATTTGTGTTCAAGAGTCCTGGTGGGTTCACACGTATGTTACATACTTGGTTATAGTCTCTAGATATAGGTTTGGCTATAGCAAGGTGGTGTGTGTAGCTCCAGGATAGTGGTTGACTACTCAGCTGCAGTCTGTTTCCCAGCGTGAAGCTGGCAGGCTCTCCGTCGTTCCTCTTCCGTTCACTCTAGTTACATACAGTCATAAAGTCAGATTCTCTTTCTGATGAGGTGTTACCAATAACGAGTGGCTAAGAACTACGGACACCGACAATCTTGTAGATAGTGATGTTGCTAGTTTGCAACACGTGGTTGATGCTGATTATGTGCTGTTCAGGTTTTCGGGGCGTTTACCAACACGATGAAATAGTCAAACCAAAGACGACTGATAAGTTGTGGCGTGAGATGAAATCTCATCTCCCTATCCTAGCCTGCCGTTAACCTTTGTCTTCATCTAGACTCTCGCTATCGTACCAATCCCTAACTGTGACTGAACTAGTGACGTGATAGAAAAGGAAAGGAATCACTAACCTAACAACCCAAAACTGACGCTCTCTAGTGCAAAAAAAAAACGCAATGGTGTATTGTAGCATAATGAAACTATTACAAATACGAATGTGACTGAGTATGCTGCTGAGCAGGTAACAGTTACTAATAAGTACGAACGCATCATTATATTCTGTAGAGCAGGGGAATGATAGTATTCAAAGAACAATGAGTACGTTGCGACGCAGTGACATACTCAAGATACGTATGTACAATACGTTTCCCCCCCACTGCTAAAAGCCTGGCCGCGCCTTCTTCTCCAATCGGCCCAGTTGCACGGTGAGGCCAAGTTAGTCACATGTCCTAGGTTTGGCTGCAACCCCAACTCCTAAGTGCTAACTATACATACATTTAATAGTAATATACAATGTTAGGCAAAAGTATATGGGCTTTCCGATGACTACGTCACAGTCATAGACCATTTCACAACCACTACAGAGGAAAGTCGGAACCTCTGGACTTAAATCCTATAGACATGTGTGTAGAATATTGTCGACTAAGAAAAACAAATTATGGTATCTTAGAAGAGCTACACATCAACAAATTATGGCTCATATACAGCATCATGTCCGATAAACTGAAATACTTCAGTCATTTAAATGTCATAGTGATCGGAAACAAACATCGCTGGAAGGCATATTTACTTGGAAGAAGCCACACGCGTCGACCAGCACGAAGATGGACACCTGACCTAGCAACGCCTTCAGAATAAGGGTGCATTAGGCAGGAGCACTTGCAAGGGGTAGAATATATTTCGGCGTGCCGTGCTGAGAGCGACGTGCTGCAAATAGCCTGCTGTACGATGGTGCTGAGTCTCATAATGTAGGGGAGGAAGATCGGGAGACATGACACATCACTGTCGCAACCTCTCTTGATTGGCTGGTATTGACCTATCTCATGATCACTTATTATGACAGCCTGTCGTTTCCCAAATGTGTTCTTAAGAAATCCAAAGTCCTTCTCATCAATTATGGGATCTGCAAGCATTTTTATCTTCTTTTTGCGTGTCTTACTGTATTGAACGCCGTTGCATAGCCAAAGAGAAAAAAACGATGTAAATCTTTGTTCACTTCTATCGAACGCTCAATTAAAGTTCTCACCAAATGCACAGCATTTGTTGTACATTTGCTTTTAACAAATGCAGTTTGATCCTTCCCTTTTTTATAGTTGCATAATGATTCTTGGCAACATCTTTGCGATGTGATTCATTGTGCTAATTGTTTGATGCTTGATCACATTGTAACGCCCCTGACTTCTTCGGGATTACAATATACATAGATCTGCATACGTTGGGAGGTGTACGTCCTGTATAATATTATGCGTTCGACAGGTTGGTGACCTTGTCTATTCCATATTCTTCAAAGGCATTGATAATTTATGTTGTGATGTTGTCTTACCTCAGGTCTTGTCGTATTTCCCAACGTTAAGGACATTTTGAGCGTCATTTATTGCTATTTGTAATATTCAACTATTATGTCGTCAGCATGGCCGAATGGATAATAGCGGTCATTTTTAAACTTCCGGTCTGCTGATGCCAATGTAGCCGGTTCAACCCCTACACCAGTTGGTTCGACTAAAATGTTGATTTCTCGTCCTTGACTCAGGGATGTAAATTACAAGTGTCTCAAAAGTCGGAGTCACCTTATGGCGAGTGACACTGGTAATAGGAAAATCTAATCCATAAGCAACAATTAGTCCAATGCGCCAGAAGAGATATCATGTGTATGGACTACGTTTGAGCTCAAAGCGAGCGAACGAAAAACTAATTTCAACTGTTCAACTCATGAATCGTTGTAAAGTTCCTCACATACTCTGACAATGTATCTAAAATCTTAGCCTTGGCCGTTGTGATTTCACCTCATGTCCTTACAGGACGTTGCAATAACAGCCCCTATTTGCCATTACTTTGTGAACGAGAAGTCAACATTTAAACCCAGTGATCGGTGTGTCGAACGAACCATCTAACCCGCCGTCAGAAGAGAACATAAAATCTCAAAGTCACGCCCATCTTGGTTTCTTTGTTAGTGAGATAATTAATTCTATTGGTATATTTTATGTTGTGTTTTCTTTCCTAATGTGCCTGCCAATTTCCCTTAAGACAGGTTTATTTTGTCTTGTTACATACTTTTCTAATTTTGTTTAAATCTCTTCTGTTTCTCAATTTTATTTGTGTTGCACCTTCTTTTATCCATTAGTTTTACAGTACCTTTAATCATTCAATTCATACGGCCTATCATCTATAGTTTTGCGATAGACAACAAAAGGCCTTTTAAGAGGATGTATCAGACATTTAAGAATTGAACATTAACAAACAAAGTGGTGGTTTGCATTTTAATATAGAAAGACATTTATGCGGATGCTAAGCATATACTGAAAGGAGAAGGTTGGTAAAATTTACAACAAAACTCTTTAACTTGACCATCCAGCAGACATATGCAATAACAGCAGACCACAATGACGGCATCACAGAAGATTGCAATGCAATTCTTCAGGAGTCTATTAGGGCTAAGTAGTCTACGTATACCGGTCTCCCTGGGCTAGGAGTTAAACGACTTTCTCCACAATCCCGTTTATCCACGTAGGGTAAGGCAGCGTGCGAGAATTGGTAGCGGTTCTCGCCGCATTGGTGACTTGCGGTATATGTGAGCCTGCCGCCCAGAAAGCAATGGCAAACTACTGAGCTTAATCTTGCTTAAAAAAAATCAACAACAGCAGTAAAATGCTAGTGTTGACAGCGATGTCCTGGAAAGGATATGCGAAAAAAAAGTCTACGTATATTCTAACTAGTCCTTATTTTTAAACAAACAAAAAAAAAAGTAAAAGACCCTGTTACACGCCCTAGGGAGAATTAGGCATATTGTGCCTTTGTGAGATCAATCGGCAGGCAGGGTGTGATGTGATTAGTATCATACATGCCGTTTTTACTTTCCAAGACATTTCCTGGTACTCATTTTACTCTGGGTCGACCAGGGAATCACAGATCAATTTTGAAAATGCGCTCCAGTGCAGACTGGAACTCATGACCAATGGACAAGCAGACAAGCATCTAGTGACTACACTGTCTTGGCTATCTTCAATCGTTATGGAAGAGATAGCATGCTAAAATCGAAAATGGAAAATACTGTAAGATAGTAAGTTATTAAGGACTAGTTGTGAGAAATCAAACTGGAGAAAGGATGATCCAAGTTGCATTTAAAAACATGCTAGTCATTTGAAATATATATTTGGAACAAACCCCAAGAAGACTATAAGTGGAAAAGTCGTGGAGATAGCAGAAATCAGACAGATTGTATAATGATCAGAGGGAGGTTTAGAAAAGTGTGGGGTGTGTGTGCAATAAAATATAACCAGTGGTTGGCATTAACTAAAGATAATAGTACTCTGGGTATTAAATGTAATGTGATCTTGGAAGGTTCTGATAGAACGATACGGTCTGGAGGAAACAGCATACAGAGCATTCTTGGGGAAATATAGATGGACAGACAGAAAAACCAGTGTGCAAGTCCTACAAGAAATCAATGGAAATCGTCAAATGATTAGAGAAGTAAATAATCTCAACTTGATAAATCAGCACTACGAAAATTTTTCGTGAGAGACATATATCTCATATAAGTCCAATTCTAAACACAATGGCAATCTAATGTTAGAAATAACGGGGCAATACAGAGAAGGCAATGAAGAAAAAATAAAAGTTAATTGCATTTGTATAGACAAAAGCAAATAACGAAGCTTGGATGACAGAAGAAATACAAAGTAAAATAGCAGAAAAGTAAAGTATGAAAAATACTCGTGAATGTAAATCATTGCATAAAGAAGGACAATGGATTGAAAGCGTATCCCCGGACTTATATAGTACCGACTCGTTGACACAGCATTCAAGGTAAATGCATGAAGCAATAAAGGAAATTATCCACAATGCAAGTTCGGCCTTTTTACTAAGGATGCTTTAGTAGATATGAAATGGAAAGATAATCTTGGTGAGAAAGATACACGAAGAGGATGGATATTTAAGCAACGGAATAAACCGACAATAACCAACAATGAAGGCTCTAGTATTATCAGGTCTCCATCACATGTGTCTCCAACTTAATGAGGTAAAGGAGCTCTAATGACCCTAAGAGCTACGCCGACAGGTCAATGGATAGGAATCAGACAAAGGGAAACACGAATCTGCTGTCTTATAAGTAGACTGAGGACAGTCAAGGGGGAGGGGCAAAACAAACCCGAAAACATGCTTGTCAAAGTGGAGTGCATTGAGCCACAGGCACGATGAAACAGTGCAACTCACTTAATTATGATGTATTCTCAAGTCTGAAGTAAAGAAAGCAATAAAACAATGTAGCCACAGGCACGATGAAACAGTGCAACTCACTTAATTATGATGTATTCTCAAGTCTGAAGTAGAGAAAGCAATAAAACAATGTAGAAAATAATAGCCACACACAGTGATACAATATAAGCAGAATCTATTGCACCTTCGAGAATTGTGAAGTAAATCAATTCACACAGTTGTGAACTTATATATGATATATACGAGTAGCTTGTCTGCCGGACCGATTGTCCTGTGTTTGAGTGTCAGTTCAGATGGGGACTTTTTTTTGTTAATGGGCCTCAACTCCCACGCTGACCAAACCTAAAATAAAGACAAATGAAATACAGCGTCTTTTCCAAGACTTCGAAAGTAAATATATGATGATTATATGCTAGCCCCAGATTTGTATACACCAACAGGACACTCATTGGGCAATGCGTTCAGAATCCTCTTATCGTCGTTACATTCCAGAACATTTCTTGGGACTCATTTAAAGCAGTCGGGATTCTCTTTGGAAATTTATGAGGCATTATGCGATCCCACAGGACATCATTTATTTAATAAAGGCACCATATAGAGACATGCTGTGCAGAGTTCCCGTGAGTTTCGAACAAAGACAATCGATATTAAGAGCAGGAGTGATACAGTGATGCCTTTTATCACGTCTGTTATTCTTAAGGAGAGAACTAGACAAATACCAGCTAATAAACAGGTGAAAAAACTATTCTGTTGCTGCATGGTACATTATTATTCATCATCATCAAGTACCTTGCCAGCTGGCATATGCGTTCAAATCTCTTTACAGATCTCGGTCTTTGGTGTTCTGGATCAACTCCGCTGACTACATTCCTCCATGTCACCGTCTTAGTCCATCTAGCATCATTTCTCTTGGTCTGCCTCTGCCTCTCTTCCCCTTGATCTTTCCAGTTGTCACGATGTTCTCAGGTGCCTCTTTTCTCATCACACAAAATAAAGTTTGTTCGTTCGTTCGTTCACACGACCAAAGAAAGATGTTTGTCTCATTCTTGTTTTTGAATAGAATGTTCTAGTTTGTTTTTAGCTTCTTTCAGGCAGTCATTGTTAATTACTATGGCAGTCTAAAGAATTCGCAACATTCGTTTTAGGAACTGCATCTCTTAAGTTGTTCATTTACATTCCAAGACTCACTTAAAACAAGTTTTAAATAGCACTTCAGCACTCTCTTTCTTACATTCAATGATAGTGATTTATTGCATAGGATACCGTCCATTTTCTCAAATGCAGCTTTTGCTTGCCTGTTCTGTTGTTAATCTATGTTGTACATCTTCCATCTGATGTTATAATTGTCCATAGGTATTTAAAATCATCCATAATGTTGAGAATTTTCCCTTCTATTTCAATGTCACATGTTTTTTGTCATTTTGTTCTTTGATATCACCATTGTTACCGTTTTCTTGTTATTTAAGGACAGTCCTTTCATTGCACTCTCTGTTACTATGGTGCATACACTGTGAACATATGAAAACAGTATAACTAGAAAAACATATGTCTGCAAGCCACAAGGCAAAATAAATAGAGGATGTAAGAAACATAATTGGGAAGTAAAGACGGCCACACCACCAATCCAGTGTCTATTAGCCCATAATAATATTGGGGATAGCACCTTGAAGATTAGAACAAGAACATATATGACAAAGGTAGCCTCCGCAAGATGAGGAACATACTGACCAATTAACAAGATATCAATTGGAAATAGAAAATGAGTGGTACATAAGAGTTACATAGAACATGTAGTGTTATATGGATGTAAAACGTGGAAATAAACAAGCAGACACGCTGAGAAACATCTGATGACAGTGGAGATGTGGTCTCTAAGGTAAATGCAAAGAATACAACTGACAGATAGAAAAACCAATCAACAAGTCCTACATAAAACATAAAAACCGTAAATGATTAGAGAAGTTAGACGTAGACAGTTCAGCTTTTTTAGGCATGATATAAGAAGAAAGAAATTTTAAACCTCAGTGACAATTGGCAAGATTAAAAGGAAAAGAACAAGGGACATGCACAGAGATAAATATATGGATAATCTAGCCACATTGCATAATCGAGACAAGAACATAGAGCTGATTAACGAGTTTGGTAATCGTGTGAGATGGCAAAACAAGATCGCCCACGCTTTTGGCATGGCACATGATGATTGAATCATATACCAAATACAATTCATGGCATTAAAAGTGATTCCTTTTTGGGGTTTTGTTTCGCTGACGAAGACTCGAAATGTTCACTTGCTCCTGCGTGTTTTCTTTTTTCCTTTCTACTAGCTTCCCATCTATATTTTATGCTCATTCGGATCCCATATTGTGGAAATTGTGACTCATTACTGTCAGTGACCACACAAAGCACAAGTTCTATATATAGCCAGAATGACATCGTTATTATTTCGCTATATAAGATCTCTTTTCGCCGTTTTATAAGGCTATGTGAATCCCAGAGCTGGACTGGTTCGGAACAAAATAATTGAATAGTTATGATGTGCGAATGTAAATGTAGATCAATAGCAGATGCTGCTGTCATCAATTATCATGAGTCATGCCGATATGAATGTGTTATCGTAGTTTGTCACCTCACACGACTACCAGAGTCTAGGATCTGGCCTTTGTTCCTGCCTTTTGTGCGGTTTGACCAAACCATCTAGAGCAGTGGTTCTCAACCTTTTTTGGCCCGTGCCCCCCTTCACCATATTTTTAGGACGTCATTCTCCCCTCACCTTATGTTTAGAACGTCATTCTCCCCTTTCGTATTTCCTCCCTAAAAATTTCCCCCTGCCCCTACACAGTATACGTAATAATTGAAGCTAAACTTAATAGCACATACTAAAACAAGTCTAGACGTCCACATAAAACGTGATTTGTGGGTCTACTTACTTTATAAAATGAATTTTAGAAGGGTTAGACGTACAGAACAGTAAAGTATGAAGGGAAAAACAAGATCAAGTAATCGGTTCTTGTATTAACGCAATCTTGAAATTATCTTCATTCCCCCCCCCCCCCTGAAAACCCCAAAATTCCCCCCTGGAGGGGGGGGGGGAATTCCCCACCGGTTGAGAACCACTGATCTAGAGTATCTAGACATTTATCTCTTTGCCTTCTTCTTGCATTTCCCTTTTCGGGTTTGCCAGTAGCCACAACGTTTTTAAGTGTATGTGTCCTCATAACATGCCCTAACAAATCACGACTTCCTACATCAAATGATGTAATCAATGTGTGGTTTTCATCTGTTACTTGAAGGGTTTCTTCGTTTGTTTTACTGTCTGCCCACGGTATTCTTTGCATTTTCACATTTCTGCTGGCAATAAGTGGTATGCAGTTTGTCCGCTTATTACCAATGTCTCACGTGAAGCACTAAAGTACAAATTCTATGTATAACCCGTATGTGGAAATAATGAGATTGCGGGGGATCGGCAGGGGTTCTGGAAGAATCTCAAAACTGAGAAGGAAGACCAAGAGAACTTTCAATCATATAGTGGTGGGAACGATCAGTAGTATGACTCTTCGCATGCTGCTGAACGATTGAAAACTGGAGTGCCTAATGGTCTATAAAAATATGGGGATAGCACCATATACCCAATGAGCCTTAAGGCGTGTGACAGGGTCTTATATGTTTATAGACCCCCATTCTTGACCGGGAGGGCAGCCCTAGTTTTCGGACAGATTTCATCTTAGGCTTTGAAATATACACTTTATGATATAAATAATAAAATGTAATTGACATGTAAAATAACGGCTGTCTTTTGGTGGTGGTGGTGGTGGTGTGTGTGTGGGGGGGGGGGGGGTAATTTTCATATTGTGACAATGGTCTGCAGACTTAGGACGGCTTTAGATTGTTTAGTATCTCTGTTTGTGAAGTTCTTGTGTGTCCTTAATTGTATACTGTCACGCATTCACGTATATACATACACATACAACAACAACAACAAACGCACAAACACACATACACAAGCATACAAACAACAGCAACATCATTAACAATAAGAACACTCGTTAACAGACAACTATTGTTGCGGCACGTCATGCTATCGATGATGTATGTCGGTAGAAGGGTTGTTATCATGGATCAGATTCTTTGTAGAACGTCTTTGGTATCACAACCCGCTGGAAAGCTTCTCAATCCCTTGTTAGCTCTTCTGCCTCATGCACAACGTGTCCACGGTGTTCTGCGTCCAACTTCGTGCTGGACTACCCCTGCCTTTTCTTCCAGGAACTATGTTTTCCTATAGTATTCTTCCAAACCCACCACATTTAATACGACCAGGATATTTCAGTGTGCGAGACATTTGGTCATATCTGAGAAAACAAAGATCGCTTGCTCCAGCAGTCGCCACGCGGTGTTCAAGCTTTATTTCTTGCCTCCGATACATACAAATCACATTGCCTCACCGGGAATTGCCCCGGTCTTCCGGAAGTTAAACCAATAAACGAAAACCGAACCAGCAATATTTAATGCATACAAACATTGGCAGACATATTTACACGCAAACATAAAACTCCTCCGCCCGAAATGATGAATCAGTGAGAATTGGAGAGTATGAAAGGCGAGTATAATTTATGTGTGTCTTGCACACGCTTAGTGCTGAGATCCTAACAAGTTTCTTGTGTGCCCTGGGTGTTGATATCGATTGAGTTTTAGCGAGGTCAAATAATGTGCTTCTCAGGACACCGCATGTTAGAATTACTGGTTCATGTTTTACCCTTTTATCGTCTGTCTGTCTGTCTGTCTGTCTGTCTGTCTGTCTGTCTGTCTGTCTGTCTGTCTGTCTGTCTGCTTGTCTGTCTGCTTGTCTGTCTGTCTGTCTGTCTGTCTGTCTGTCTGTCTGTCTGTCCGTCTGCCTGCCTGCCTGTCTGTCTGTCTGTCTGTCTGTCTGTCTGTCTGTCTGTATAGTTTTTTTCTCTTTCTTTCATGTCTGTCTGTCTGTCTGTCTGTCTTATCTCTTTCTTTCCTGTCTGTCTGTCTGTCTGTCTGTCTGTCTGTCTGTCTGGCTGGCTTTATCTCTTCCTTTCCTGTCTGTCTGTCTGTCTGTCTGTCTGTCTGTCTGTCTGTCTGTCTGTCTGTCTGTCTGTCTGTGCACCTTGTCTTATGTACTTGACATAATTCACAACTGTCTGAATGTATGTGTACCAGGATAGTGGGGCATGCCCCCAATGACTTAATCTTTGACAATCATTATGTCACTGAGAACATAGGGCGCGTCTCCGAGGACTTAATCTTCTATCATCCTTACCATAGAAAGAAAACGGGCCACCGAGTAGACAACGGGATAGGGAAAGTCCGGACCGCGGACCGTATAAGGCCCGCAAAATCATTTGGTCTGTCCCTGCCAAGGCAACATCAAGCGGGAATCGAAACTCAATAAATCTATGAGCTTTATAAATAATCATCAATAAATCTAGCGGCAACATCATGAATACCAGTTAACACACTACACGCCTTACTAAAGGCAAGCAGCTCCTGTATTCACATTAAGGGGAGGTGATTAAATGTTTAACCAAAAATAGCAGGTTCATATTTAAGTTTGTAAGTTTGTATGACCCACAAATTGTGTTAATAATATTTAAATGACCATTTTTTTTTTTTTAGCATATCCTTTTTACAGGACTTAGCTGTCAACACTAGCATCTTTCAGCTGTATGTTGATCTCTTGGCAAGATTGCGCTCAGTAGTTTGCCATTGCTTTCTGGGCGGCCGGCTCAGTATCCCGCAAGTCACGAGAGGGGGTCGAACCGCCTCAGCTCTCGCTCCGCTACGAGACTCTGCGTGATAAACGGGATTACAGAGAGAAAGTGTTGTAACCCCACAGCCAGAGAGTCCGGCAAATGACCATTGGCAGAACAAAATAAAGGAATTCCCCACCCTTAGAGTAGATGCAATGTCCGTGTTAAAACATGTATTGTTTAGTGTGGCAAAAGCCCTAGCATAACAGTCTCCTCTTTCCTATACAGAAAGTAGTTGGATTAATAGTGAGTGGCACCTTGCAGTCTTGACAGACCAAAGTATGTGGATTGGAATTTGACCAAAATTCCATCTCAAAATGCCTGGGCAGTGCTTCAGAGAACATGTGGTGCCCAAACGACATGTTCCCTCTCTCGACCTTGCCTTGCTTGATCCAGAGGAATGGATAACCAATACGTCTGGAACAAGGTAGGCTGCAGACGCTGGCGGCCCAGCGTCCAACCTCCGAGACCTCTCCTGTATATATATATATATATATATATATATATATATATATATATATATATATATATATAAATTCAGTAGCATGTCCTTTGTAGAATCTTGCTCCCATAACAACCTTCCGGGAAACTTCTCGATAATAAGCAAGATGTCCCGAGTCCGATACACCCATCTGGAGATCATCCGTCACATTCTTCACCTATCTTCTCTTTGGCCTTCCTCTTCCTCTCTTCCCAGGCATTACCCCCCCCCCCGCCCACCCCCACCCCCATTATTGTTCTCTCCAAACTTTCATAATAACTCATAGCTTTATAATACCAATTTTCCACGTAAACTAAATGTATATTTACTAGAAATATAAATATGTTAATAAAAGTGTATTTATTTTACAAATTGAAAGTTAGTCGCGCCGCGTGGGACACCAATGTCACCCACGGTCGACGCTAGTTCTAGTGACAACTGCTATTCTATCCCATTCTTCGTGTGTGGCTAGGCACTACTATTTCATAGAAGCATTACCAGTCTTGTACACTTATGTACGCTATTATACAATTTAAATATGTCAATCCTGAGTAATGCCATTTCACAGCCATGCTGTAATATCTCTCTCTCTCTCTCTCTCTCTCTCTCTCTCTCTCTCTCTCTCTCTCTCTCTCTCTCTCTCTCTCTCCGTGTGTGTGTGTGCGCGTGTGTGTGTGTTTATTTATTTATTTAAATGATTAAAGAACATCAGTTCTGTCTGATTAGAAGTACGGTCATTTTTTTTTTCTATTACTTATTCACTCAATAAATATAACAAGTAGGGACCTGTCATATTGATTATATAAAATATTTTCAGAGGAAAGATATCTTTAGGCACCACCCACATAGACGGACGGACGATTACCTACACAATCACAACTCACCAGCTGTGTTGGTCATTTGTTTGAATCTCGTTTCAGAACTGTGGTATATCACCCGCAAGTTACATCATCTGCTTCAGAATCAACATGTTCGACGAAACACTATTTACCTACAAGAACTTAATAAAACTGGGACTTACCAGTAATTATACAGGAGAATCACTGCCAAAGGCAGGGTAGCATATTAAGTGAGCTAACCAAACTACTCCCAGAAATTAAAAATAGTTTAATAGTAAATAAGAAGTGACGGTAATAAGCCCTCCAACACCCAACGACAGACTTCGGAGTGGAGCAGTCGCTTTTCAACAGAGAGAAGAATTAGAGGAGTTTAGTTTAGTTTAGTCGATGGATCAACATCACGGCACACGGGTGCAACTCATAACTGCTCCATTCTCCTCCTAACTCAGAACTGAGTCTGGAGAAACTAAGCTCAGTGCACGAACTCCGTAGCATCGGCGAGGATCCTGAAATACTTTGGGTAGATTTTTAGCTCGAAAATTTGCCCGAGCAGCGCCGTTAGGCTACTCTTTTTCGATTTCCAACTGCCAAGGGATTTTTCACGTGCACAACAATACACATGGGCGTCCGATCTCACTACCCAGAGACCAGGTAAAATTGTTATTACTAGAAGTCCACGTGAAAAATAGAGGAGTGACCTTGTCGACGCCTAGCTGAAGCTTGTGGGGAGCTGGATCAAATGATGAGTGGAAAGCAAACCTTCTGGCACCCACAAATATAACCTTAACTTTTGTACCAGAACATTTATCTTAGTTATTTATACTATATTACTAACAGCCGTTAATGTTGGCGAACATTATCATACTCTTTATAATATGTTCTGTTTCTGCTGTTTTTCTCCCCATGGGAGTTTTCTGTTTTTCGTAAACTAAATTTATTATAATATCGAATAGATATATTATTGAAATTTACCTCCTATGATTTTCAGTGAATTATATCAAGCATTAGATAAGTAGTGGAGTGTGTCAGAGTGGCAGGTTGTTTACATATTTGTATCTATATCTTCCTTTCGAACGAAATAGGTTTGGGGGCTTCATTTTCCTGCAGGAATAGCTTAGCTGGGATTTAATACCTCTGCTGCTTTTGTTTCAAAGTTGCAGCTGTTCTTTTTACCTTTCCACCTTCCGCACCACTGTAAGTTAAATTTCTTCTAGGACCGGTATTTTCATACCGCCTAGATCGTAACGAGCCGACTTTATCTTCTCTAACTTCAGTTGGTAGACTTTCTTAAGGGAGGATCTTTCTTGTCATAGTGGTTTATGTATAGGGGTTTCTCTCTACCGTCGGCGGCTACGCTACATTTAGATAACTGACCATTTTATATCTTTGAGTTGTTGACGATAACTGATTTTACGTCCGTACGCGCCGCACTGTACTTAATGAAAAGTTCAAGTTCTGGTCTTGCACACCCCATTGTTTTCTAACCTTGGGGAAGCCAAGAAGCGTATTGAAAAACATTCACTATAGTTCTTTAATACGGGGTCTGAAACCAGTTATCACACCAACCTCACTCTGATTTATATAAACCAATTCGGAGCTTAAACGCCACACGATTCTCCAACCAACCAACTAACCAAACAACCAACCAACTGACCAACCAAACAAATAACTAATCACCAAAGCAAACAACTAACAAATCAATCAAACAATTAGTCACCCAAGCAATTAACCAACCAACCAAACAACCAACCTGCCAGCTAATCAACCAAGCAACCAACCAACCAACCAATCAAACAATTAGTCAATCACCCAAGCAACTAACCAACAAACCAAACAACCAACCCGCCTGCTAACCAGCCAGACAAACATCAAACCCACAAGAGTTTAATCTAATGATGCCTATTTACATTTTAAAAGTAAGTCCAATGGTAACTGGTCGAGACGTTTATATGACCTCAACGAGGCGGGGCATCAGGAGTATGGTTTCCGCATGTGAAAATCATGCTGACATTAGCAAACAAACCTAAAGTAATTAATATGTAACTACGTTTGGAGAAGGGACCCCCAGTAGCACAGTGGATAGTACTCTTGCCTGTCAATTAGGGGGTAATGGGTTCGAATTCGCATGCAGGCGGTAAACATTTTTAAATAATTTACCTGAGGTCCCATACCGATACAGCCTAACATTGGCACCGAGACTTAGTTTGAGAAGTGAGGGCGACCGGTTGATATTGACTATATAGGCCATCAAGTGCCAATTGGTCTATGTAAATATGGGGTTATCATCATATACCCTTTCCCCGAGGCTTGTAGAAATGTCCTTAATTATTTATTGTATCCTTCCTTGTAATCTTGAAGCAGTTTCCAACTATGGATCTATGATGTGATTGGGCCGTCACATGTAGGTCTGAATGCACAGAGGATTGTGTGGCCAATCTTTCCCTCACTTATCTGGACGACGAATGTAGGCGTCGAATGCCCACCCGACAGCCCTCATAACATCAGCACTGCTACCTAATATTGCGCTGCCACCTTCGCGTTACTTACTATTTAGTGGGGTTAAAATTGGGTAGGCAGCATTGCGCAAAGCAATCATTCTGTGTTTATTACCTGCTACAGGATGAGTCCACGTACAATTTGCATATAATAAATTGAGTAAGAACTTTACATGTGTATCTGGATAACGATGTACTCGGAAGGCAAGGGAAAACGGCGTATGTATTAGAGGAGCAGTAGTTGGTCAAACTGTTAATATCTGTTGATATAAACGTACGCTGGTAAAAATGACTTTACTGGTGTCTTTGTTGAGATATGTGCGAGTGTGTGATGCTTGTAGATCAAACTCTCGGCGACTACAATTGTTCACACTAACAGTGGACTCAGAACAGTCCGGCTCTGTGACCGAAGGTAAACAGCAGCACACTTATGACATCATCAGAAGCCGTGAACACAGCTGCTCTTTTGCCGCCGATTTAATGAAGTGGCAGATGCGAAATACGATGAATCATGGATAAACAAGTATGGGTCTTATTCATATCTGCTGACACATCAAATCCTAGAAGCTGGGAAATAGGTGTCATTCGTATTTATAGCCAGTTTACTTGTGTATGACAGCGCCTCAAATGCGGGATTGTGCCTTCAATAGCCCAGTGTCCGATGCAGTTTTTTTTTTTCTCCAGCGTTGACACGCTATAGCTCTAACGATGTTCTCGTTTTAGGAGAGTCATATGCTTTGTCACTCTAAACACAGATCTTACGTTAATGTATGATCATCCGGTGATTGCTGACACTGGGTCTCGTGTTCTACACTCGACTGCACACATTGTACGCTATCTCGTCCTTTAATACGTTGCTGACTAGTTTTTATTATTATTCCTTATATTCCCCTTACTCAATGACGGGTCAGCACATGAACATGCCAGATGTAACGATAGGGTTGACTATTACTCACAAAGGTCGCAATATATACTCACACACACTGAGATCTGCAGATGTACTCTCTATAAATAAAACTTGATGTCGATTGCTGACATACTCATTAAATCTGATCGCTGCGTTTTCGCTGGATCATAGGTCATGATTTTACGTGATCTTGCAAGTAGATGTTCCATAGCATCACATTATTCTCTAGTACACGTCTACTCATGTTGACATCGTAAAGATATCCCTACGTGCTCTTCTCGGTCCGTTGGTTGTATCAACCATGTGACCCATTGTACATTCCGTCATCACATCCCGTGATTCCGCTTGAGCAGTCCGTGATCTCGTGAAATATCCTGTGTCCTCAAGACTGTTTATGTCTTACACTCCGTGATTTCATGCTTTACCAGTCCTATTCATGGCCAGTATCACTATCATCCTGTGTTTCCCTTACTCAGACACTGCTATCATCACCATCATCCTTCCATAATATAGTGCATGACACGTGTCCTTTAATTATCACCAACAAAAGCGGCGGCAACTGTAACACCATTACATTTTTAAAAAATTTCATTCACTTGGAACTCGAGCGTAGTCAATACATATGCTAGTAGTTGCTACTGCGAGTGCCCTGGACTAATTTCTTTAGTGTGGGCTAGTTTTCCCAATTAGTAATCCCTCCGACATCAGACGAACCTACTCCGACTTCTGAGGTACTTTTAATTGACGTCCCCAAGTCAATTACGAGAAGTCAGCATTTAAGTCCAAATGACCGGAGTACGAAACGTATACTCTACAGCAGTCGGCCACGAGAGACAGTTTAAGCGCGATAACGCTAAACCCTACTTCCACGCAGACGTCCCCAACATCACCTGTGTCCATCAGACTTAAATCTGTTTACAAATAGTACCAAACAATCTCTGGTTGTTTACTACCACAAGATTTGACAAAAGAATAAACGAAAACAGCGGCAAAGTGCCGAATACTTATCACAGCAAACACCACATTTAGAATCAGTTCTCCGAACTTCCTAACCCTAACCGCTCACGGTGTCCTCGGAGATTAATGATAATGGCAGTGAGTAAATGAGGACAGACAACAGGGGAGGATGTTTACAGCTTGCCTGGGGGTCAAACACTGCAAGGGGTATTAGATCACGTTTCGCAGTGACAGCTTTAATGCGGTGTGTTATTTTTCTTTCTTTCTTTCTTTCTTTCTTTCGTTCTTTCTTTCTTTCTATCTTTCTTTCTTTTTTTCTTTCTTTATATAATACGCATTATTCCTTTCAATATATCTGTTTATTTTTGTTTATTTTTTTATTTGTTTCTCCTTCCTTTATTTCTTTGTTTCTGCCTTGTTTCATTCGTTCGTTCGTTAATACTTTCTATATCTCCATTTATTTGTTGCTTTCTTTCTTTCTTTCTTTCTTTCTTTCTTTTTTTTTCTTTCTTTCTTTCTTTCTTTCTTTATTCACTAATTTTTCTTGATTATTCCTTTTATTATAATTAGTTTCTTTCTTCCTAGGTTTTTTCTTTGTTTTCTTTAATTTTTGTTCTATTGAGGTATCTATTAATTCTTTCTTTCTATTCATCTAGTATTATGTTGTTTTTTTTCCATTTTGTTATGTGTGTGTGTTTGTGTGTGTGTGTGTGTGTGTGTGTGTGTGTGTGTGTTTGTTTTTCACATTACTTATACTTCACTCAATCCTCGGTTTTCGTTGCCTTCGGTTTTCGTCGGTTTCGGATTTTGTCGATTTTTCCCGCGGAACATTTGTCTCGGTTTTCATCGATTGCCTCGGAATTCGTCGACGTACCCACATGACCTCGGTGCTAATTTTGCGAAAACAAAGGTCCCCAAGCGTTCTTCTGTTCAGTTTGGCGTTGTTTTTCGATGTGTGAGCATCACTTGCTAATAATAGAATACGAGAGCGGCATTAAGATTGCTAAATTCTGTCTCATGTACGGGAAGTCGTCATTCACGATAAGTTTTATTGTGGCACAAAAAGAAGCAATAAAAGAGGCTAATGTAGTGAAAGACATAAATGCGCAACGAAACAGACATCGCAAACAATTGAAGATGTCGAACAGTTATAATTAATTTCGATAAATCAAAACCAGTTAGATGGAGATTCTGTTTCGGAGGCAATCATATGTGGGGAAAAACAGACTGTTGTATGCCGATCTCATTAAGAAAATGCTTGAGACGAGTGCTAGTGTACTTAGTGATTTTAAGGCTAGCAGAGAATGGTCTTCAAAATTCAAAAGGTGCACTGGCATACACAGTGTTACTATGCACTGCGAAAGTGCGAGTTCTGATAAATCTGGGGCCGACAAATAGTATTAACACTATATTTATTCTCTTTAAAATGTATTTATTGGTATGTATTGTGGAGTTTATAGAATGAATTAATTGGATTTATATTGGTTCATATCTTCGGTTTTCGTCGTTTTCGGATTTCGCCAATTGTTTTCGGACAGATTATTGACGAAAACCGAGGTTTGACTGTATATTTATTAACTGCTTCTTTCTTTGATTCTAGAGTTTTCATTCCACGTGAATTTCTTTCCTTCGTCCTTCTCTTCTTTCCATCCCCACTCACTTCTTCACCCCTGCAAGGTTGAACACATTGTTTTCAATACTGATGTTGTCGTTATTTCCTATCCTGTTTTGTTTTTTTAAATATTTTTTTAAATGTTGTATTCGTATGTTTTTACTGATCCCTTTCATATGTTTCTTTTTTCCTTATCTTAGTTATTTTACGAATGCTCTGTTACTGCTCCAGTATATATGTAAAAATGATTGTGGCCAAAGTCGTATTTGTGGTTATCGTTGTAACTGTTTTGACCAGCTTGGTCTTATTCTAATACTGTATCTCATTTTGTCATCTCTATGTGCTTTTACTTCACTTTTATTAGCCCGTTAGTGTTGAAATTAGAAATGCGCAATTGAAGTTAAGTTTACTAGATATACAGATATTGTTTACACGTGTGTCCTTATCATTGTTTCGTTGTATTTATTATATTCTGCTCATTCTTACTTGTCTTAGTTTATCTTTATCTTTGCTATTAATGTATTGCTTACTCTTCCTGTTTGTGTCTTTATTTATCTACAATGTCTCTACCTCAGTCTTTCTGTCTTTATATTTCTTTCTCTGTTTCTATCTATCATGGTCTTTCTTGTTATACCTCCCTGTCTGTACAGTGGGCAAAAGAGCATTAAGTGATTATTGGAAACACCTGGTATCAACAGCACCAAAGGAGATTATGGACATGGAGGAGTCCTGCTCATAAGATCAGAAATCAGATTGATTACATTCTCATAAACAGAAGATTTCGAAATGACCTAAAAGTCGAAAACAATTCTACCAAGCGCAGACTGCTAAGGCGACGATAGATTAATTTTAAGCAATTTACATATATTTAAAAAGAAATTCAAGTATACAGCAAGAAATACTAAATTTGATCAACAGGCACTGAAGAGTGAGGAGAGAAAAGATAAATTTAACGTAGAGGTAAAGAACAGATTCAATGCATTGTCCGAGATGGAAATATTATTTCAAGACGTCGGTGACCAATGGGAAATATTAAAGAAATCAGTCAACCAAGCTGCCGAAACAACCATCCCAAAAATAAAGATAATAGGACGCAAGAAATGGATTACGGAAGACATATTAAAACTCTTGGAAATAAGAAGAAATAACAAAAATAGCAAGACAAAATATGAAGAGATTCACATGAAAATTAGAAAGCTATGCAAAGAGGTAAAAGAAACATGGCTTGAGGAAAATTGCAAGGACATTGAAAACCAACACAATACCCGGAATACCACATTAACAAACAAAAAGAATTAATGGCATCACTAACAAAAGAACACACACTTCAACGGGTTGTCTAAAACCCAAAGAGGGCAAAATCATAATAGGAAAAGATCATATTTTACATGCGTGGTCAGATTATGTGAAAGACCTTTATGATGATACAAGACAAGAACGATATGATCTTCGGAATAATAATGAAGGACCATCAATTTTGAAGATGGAAGTTCAGAATGCTCTTAATCATATGAAAACTGGCAAGACCCCGGGTACAGATAACATCACAATAGACTGTCCGAATTTTGTTGGGCATGTTATGAGAAGAAATGACTTGAAGAACTTGGTGACAACTGGTAAGATCGAAGGGAAGAGACTAAGGGGAAGACCAAGAAGTAAATACCTGGATGGCTTGGCCACGTGGCATGGTCGAGATAGGATCACGGATCTGATCTACGACTCTGTTGATCGAGTGAGATGGCAAAATATGACCGCTTACGCTTATCGGCATGACACATGGTAGATGGTCTGTCTCCCTCTCTGTTCCTCTATCTGCCCCTCTATCTAGCACTATATCCCTGTTTCCATCTGCATCTCTGTCTTTATCTCAATATCCTTGTCTTTATCCACGTATCTGTCTCTATTTCCCTCTTCCTGTTTTTATTTCCTCGCACTGTCTACATCCCCGTCTGTGTGTCTATATACCTGACTCTGTTTTTATATCTCTCTCTTTTTTTCTATCCCTCTCTAACTGTATTTATCTCTCTCCTATTCGATAGCTGCCTCTCTTATTCTTATCCCATTCCCAATTCAACCACAACGCGCCTTTACTCACTCCAGAAAAAGGTTGTGGGTTTATTTAATAATAAAAAACTTACAGAAAATTCTAGCCTTATTACTGCCACTCCACAAGCACTTACTATAGATGACTTGTAATAAGTCAAGCTAATTGAAAATATCCTATATCAAAATGCTACAAGCTATCGTTGGCCATTGTTTACGTATACCGAATGACACAGAGAGCGACTAAACATACTACCTGTCTCTGAGCTTAGGACAGACATACAAAACAAGCTTAACCTACTCTGTACCTCAGCTGTCGAACAATTCTCCACAACAAATCATAGACACCACAAATCCCTATACACATGTGAGCACTATCTCAGTACAGGCTGCAAACCCCATTACCAAGATAATAATAATAATAATAATAATAATAATAATAATAATAATAATAATAATAATAATAATAATAATAATCTCAAAAGACAATTAGTGTAATAAACATTATCCTAACTGTGGTACTTTACATCTACCTTAGCTAATTACAACTGTCATGTCAATAATTAGTTTCAGTGAGATATGTATTATTGATTATTACACATTCTTCATACGTTTATGATGCATTTTATTTCAGTTGATGTCTAAGATTGGCTTCATAAGTGATTTTGTATTGTAATAATGTATGAGAACAAACAGATAAGAAGGGCCAAATGTCAGATGTGCATGAATGACCAATTCTTACCGCCTTGAAAATAAATTTCGTTCTGTCTGTCTGTCTGCCTGCCTGCCTGCCTGCCTGCCTGCCTGTCTGTCTGTCTGTCTGTCTGTCTGTCTGTCTGTCTGTCTGTCTGTCTGTCTGTCTGTCGGTCGGTCTGTCTGTCTGTCTGTCTGTCT
This sequence comes from Cepaea nemoralis, assembly GCA_014155875.1. Taxonomy (NCBI): domain Eukaryota; kingdom Metazoa; phylum Mollusca; class Gastropoda; order Stylommatophora; family Helicidae; genus Cepaea; species Cepaea nemoralis. The sequence goes on from JACEFZ010014519.1 coordinate 36,387, forward strand.
GTCTGTCTGTCTGTCTATATTCGCAACTTCCTGTCTCTATGTAAGACGGGCCTGCGTGCTCAATTTGTTACTCTTTTAAAATAAAGTTTGTTTGTTCGTTCGTTCGTTCGTTCGTTAGTTCGTTCGTTCGTTCGTTCGTTCGTTCGTTCGTTCGTTCGTTCGTTCCCTAACTCTCTATGTCAATATTTATTTCTCCATGTCTATATTTGTCTCTATCGCTGTCTCTACATCTCTCTGTCTTTATCTCCCACTCTCTATCTTTTTATCTGTCTCTGTGTTCCTAATCCCGTCTCTGTCCCTGTTTCAACGTCTCTGTCTTTATATTCTTCTCTCTCCGTTTATACCTTCCTTTCCTTTGCTCTGTCTGTCTCTCTCTCCCTCTCTCTGCCTCTCGATGCCTCTACTTTCCTCCCACTTTAGCATGTCCTATCTCTTCCCCCTCTCTCCCTCTATGTCGCTGTCTGTTTCTCCTTTCGCCCGTCTGTATTTCCGTGTGTCTTTTATTTCTTTCTATCTCTGTCGACCTAAAAGCGATAATCGTACATATTCTGTAGCTCTGCACCCTTGTTCAAATAAACTTATTTTTGGTCATATGTAACGTTAGTTTCAACTAGATGTTCCGTAGTAGTGTGAAATGTTAGGCAATCACATGTTATAGGCCAACAGTATGTGATGTGGGGTGACCAGTTCTCTTCATCGACACATTTACTTCCATTTATGTTCGGAATTTGATCTGGCACCACTTCTATACCCCTGGGTGCAGTGACGTACATGCCATGTTGGTTGCCAGGAATAAAAGGTCATTCTAACTGATTAATTGCCATTGGATGATAAATCGTCTTTTTCAAACTTTCCGTAACTGTCAGTGTCTTTTACATCAAATTATAGTTAAACATTACTACAGTAGTTTTAATATGATATTAATACAACATGTTTATTATCATATTAACAACTTTTAATTCATAAATGTGACACACCTCATCTACCCATTTTCCGCCAACAATTTTTGTTAGATCTAAACCAGGGGTCACCAAACTACTGTCCGCGGGCCGGATCCGGCCCGCAATGTCAGTCCACCCGCCACTCCGACGGTACTCGAATTTGCTTGATAAAAGGGATGGAAACGTTCGGATACAATTTAAATTTAAATATTATGTTTCGAATACTAGGAGATCTTCACATGTTCGGAGACCTCTAGGCTACTGTGTGCCTTAAATTTACTATTTTTAATTTTAAATTATTGTATCTAGATTTTCTTGTTCATTGTAATGTTTGCTTATTTCACGCCATCCCAAGTCCCCGACTCGTGGTAGCTCCGTCTATGCCTCTGATGTTACCATTGGTTTACATAGTCAACACACACAAACACGCATCTTTCCCTCCCCCATATACAATCGGCTGTCAACAAGTAAGTGAACTACAAGTTTGAATAGAGGCAATAAGAGTAGCATACATAGCATTAAAAATGCCATAGAAGCCTCGTGTTATTACGAAAATATCCTCAGCTAGAAAAATTCCCTCGGTCAAGGTTTCCATTTTAGTAACATTTTCTAAATTGCTTTCTTTATATAACCTGCATAGAGGCACACCTCTTGAGAAAAACAAATGCAACGGTACCGTATTCAAGTCTGTAGGTCAATTTTAAGCCGAGATATTAATGTTTGTGTGACAGTTTATCATTTAATGTAACCAAAGAGCAAATACTATTTTACCCTTTGATTAAATGTGACCTACACACTCACACCACTGTCGGTAACACAGGCGCCAAGGGAGGTTACAACTGTCGATGCTTTTTAACTAAAGGGAAGATAACTGTTTCCGATTACACACACACACTCTCACACACACACACACACACACACACACACACAGAGCGATGTATACACAGTAACGCCATGCTGAGATGACGTCAGTCTGCACGTGCTGTCAGCACGCGCTAACTGTTAGTTATCGCATCCATGTCAGCGCGGGGCTGTCAGTAGATCCAGTTTGACCAGATAAGTCGCGTTGGAAAGTTACCCACAAAATAAACGCCCCTGTCCGTGCAGCTTGATGAAAAATTACACATAAATACTACAATGTATGATGAATACAAGCATGCATTCATTAGCATCAAAATTGCTGTGAATGTGCTATAAGAATATTAATTGGTCATCGCTGGATTATGATGGGATAATGTTATTTCCCGCCATTGAAATATCACATTACATCATGCGATCTTCATATTGTTAGTTTGGGATGACCTATCCGACTTTAATAGTCGAAAATTAAACAATATATGTAAAAATGGATGATAAATTGACTAATACATAAAAGAACAACCAAAAACGTCTATAATAAACGTGATTTGTGGGTCTACTTACGTCTTAGAAAGCACTCTATATCTCTGGGTAGAAAACAAATAACAGAAGCGTGTGAAGTACAGAAGTAAAACATAGAGGGGAAAACAATATCAAGTTATTGATTCTAATTTTAACGCGAACTTTAAATAATCGGGAAATATAACATCATGAGTATGCCGAAGCTCATCAGATAGGAGACACGAAAAACATGTAGCCGAACAAAACCGAAAATATATTCCGTTGTGATTCAGTGACCTTGAATTTTAGTGGCTATGTCAAGGTATTAATCGAGCTGGTTTCTACGCCTGTGTTTTTCAACCTTTCTGCTGGAGCAGATCCTTAGCTAAATGTTTAAGTTGCTCAAGGAACTCCGTGCGATGATCCAAGAGACTGTCCTACTTAATGTAATAAACTAGATGAGCAGAAATGTTGCATTTAGGCGATTTCGGTCTATTTCGGAGGAATTTCCATTTGTGCCACTCGCGGAACCCCGATTGACAAACACTGCTCTAGGCTGTTTATTTAGGCCGGTCCTATTCATATATTTTACAAACCTTATAATGTGATTTATACTATTACCAAAGGTACATATAAGCTTTATATGTACCTTTGATAAGCCGTAGCTCCAACAGTGACCACTAGTTCTCTACTTTTCTTGTGTTTCAATAAGATTTTAATTATGTTTCTAATTCAATGTCTTTTTCATTTTCAGATTCCGTGTACGTCACCCTTCATTATGGCTACTAAGAAAAGTAAAGTGGACGCAGAATGTCGCGTTTTCAATGAAGAATGTGGAGTTAAGTACTTCTTTGTGGAAACAAAGCACCAGAAAACCAGTTGCCTAATATGCAGCGAAAGTGCTGTCGTTTTAAAAGAGTGCAATCTTTGGCGTCACTATGAAACAAAAATCTATCAACATATTCGAAGTTTTATGGATAGTTAAAATATGAGTTCACGAAATGTGGTTTAGAAACACAAAGAAATCTCTAAACGAGAAAGTTTGCTGAAAACAAATCTGTCACTCGTACAAGTTACAATATAGTGCATACAATGGCAGAACGAGGAAAACCGTTTACTGATGGCAACTTTATCAAATAGTGTATGATGGAAGCAGCAAATGACTTGTGTCCTGAGAAATCCCACTTGTTTGGAACTACCAGCCTTTAAGCAAGTTCAGTTGTGCAAAGAAAAGATGAACTTGCAGAGACCATAGTGCTATAGATACGAGAGAAAACTAGGAACTTGATGTGGTGTGGTATTATCTGACGTTTGATGAGTCTACTGGTCTCTCGAGTACGTCACAACTTCTCGTATTCATTCGTGGTGTCAATTTTGACTTTCAGATAACGGAAGAGTTGGCATCCGTTTGCAGCCATGCTTGGAACAACAATTGGAAAAGACATTTTAATGGACGTGGAAACATATTTGCAAGACTATAACCTCCAATGGAATCAGCTTCTAAGTGTCACAGTTGAAGGAGGAATAAACATGGCTTGAGTGAGGAAGGGTCTGATAGGGCAGATCAGGACTCAGTTGTAAGATTTGCAAATTCGGACGCTCCGTTCATACACTGCATCATACATCAGCAAGCACTCCCTAGGAAAGACTTAGATATTTCTTGTGTACTGCTTGCTTGCTTGCTTGTGTTCGTTGGCTTGAGCTCCAACGCGAAGTCCTGTATGTCGGATGAAAGCATCCTGTTGTCCAACATCAGTGTGATGTCATACAGGACCTGAGTTTTGCGTGAGTATCCGTTGTCCTATGTCTGGCTTATTGGTGTGCAGACTGGTGGTTCCTCGCCGTACAGGCAGACACTCTCCGACTTCGGAGGAATCGGCGATCCTACTGACTTTAGCCAGGACCCCGAAGGGACCTGTTGCCCAGGACGCTCGACGAGGACGCGTCAATAGGTCTTGGCCAGTATATAACCCGGCCCTGGTGCCTTGGAAACACGTCTGCGTCCCTCTTGTGTACTGAAACCAGTGGTTTCTGTTGTGAAATTAATTCAGGGACTTGGACTCGATAGCCGTCAGTTCCAGGCTTTTCTTAGAGAAATTGATTCTGAATTATGTGACTTGCCTTCATACACAACAGTGATTTGGATCAGTTGCGGTACAGTCTTGTTTCATTTTTACAAGCTCTGAAACAAAATAGATGTTTTCCTTACCGAAAAAGATAGAACTGAGCTACGGCTGTCAGATCCTACCTGGTTGTCAAAGTTTTCGTCGACATCTCATCCCACATAAACTTAATTTGAAACTTCAGGGAAAAGATAACCTCGTCTGTGATCTCTACAGAATCATCAGATGATTGCAGAGAATGCTGTCACTGTTTGAAGCACAACTGGTAGGAGAAAACGTTTCTCATTTTCACAATTTAAAGAGTTTTGCATTACAATCTGAAAACGTCAACCTCGATTTTCCGAAATAAATTAATCGTGACTTGAAGAAGACTTTTTTTAGAGATTTTCAGATCTTGAACAGAATTGAGAGTGACATTCTTTTGTTGCAGAATCCGTTTGATTGTGGCCTTGATGATGTGCCAGATGAACTACGGTTGGAGCTCGTTGATTTGCAAGCAAATGACTTGTTGAAAGAGAAGAACAAAGAAGGAAGACTTGTTGAATTTTACGGCTGCTTACCTGATGTTTAGTTTCCGAAACTGAAGACATTTGTCGCTGGTATGGCGTCAGTGTTTGGAACAACTTATGTCTGTGAGCAAACATTTTCAAAAATGAAGTATGTGAAGTCAACACATCGAACCGAGAACGAGACTGACTGGATGAACATTTGAAAGCAATTCTTGTGATTGGATGCAGCAATTCCAAACCAAACATTGATGATATCTTGAAAGCTAAATACCAGTTTCACGAATCTCTACTAACATTTTTTGCTGCTTAGTTTAGTGAGATTCGGATATGTGCATACCTGATCTGATGTAACTAATTTTTTGCTAACGTCGCCTTCTTTGATAGCTTTTATTAGTAAATAAATATGTTGGTTGTCTTTGTTTTTTGTGCAGTGCATCGCTACCTCACCCATGATTAACTTACTTTTTCGTCTTTTCCCCAGAGCTTTCAGTTCCGGCTTGCAAGTATTGTTAAAGTTGCATATCCATTACAGGACGTTTGCAGTCAATACCAGCAGTTTTTACTGTTGTCGGTGTCTTGGTAACTTTACGTTCAGTAGTTTGCCATTGTTCTCTGAACGACTGGCACCCATACCATTGCGTGAAAACTCAGAGCAACGCGGTCTGCTGCCAAATCGTGCGCAGTCTGTGTTTCGAACGTGGGTATACGGGATTACGAACCGCGTCCGTAAAACCGGCGCAAGTATTGTACAGAATGATTATGCGGCCCGTGTTCGTTATTTTGTCAGTTATCCGGCACGCTGTGAAAAAAGTTTGGTGACCCCTGGTCTAAACCAACATTTTCTATGGCACTGAGTTTGTTAACATGTTTAATATATCGCTTAAGGTTTAATTGGGCCCACTTCCTATAGGGTCCAGTAGGGCCCATCAGACAAGCTGACACCCTATCCAGTCCAGCACTGACAGTGTCGATGTTAAAGACGAACTTGTCGGTGACAGAAAAAGAAAATATCCGTTACTTCTGTACATTGAACTATGACCATTGGTTTTTTCATGTAAGAGCACTAACCACTGTGTCCTCTTTTTATTACATGTTATAGTTACACCATCTAAACTATCAGGTGCCAGATCGGTCACACGATCATATCTCGCGAGTTTCCTCGTGGCTTCAGGCTATGTTGTTGATGTATTATGCCACGCCATCATGGCTGTTTACTTTGGCATGAGAAATGATCAGATGTGTTTTGTTTTATTGCAATGGGTGGGCAGACGATGAATGGTTCTGCTAACTAATATCTGGCAGATCCAGGGTCAGTCGACGTGAGTACCGTATTGCACAACATTCAGAATGCGCATTGTGTTAAACATTAGCATAATCACATTTAGTAGCATCCATCTATACATCATGTGCCATGCCGATAAGCGTGGGCGGTCATGTTTTGCCATCTCACTCGATCACCAGAGTCGTGGATCAGCTCAGTGTTTCTGTCTCCACCATGCCACGTGGCCAAGCCATCCAGGTATTTAATTCTTGGTCTTCCCTTTTGTCGTGTCCTCCTTTACAGTGTCGTCCCTGGAGTGAAGAGAGCCGACACCCACATTATAATATTTTTTCCCTCTCAATATTCTGGAGAATCCACCAGCTTCCGTCCAACACACTCCATCAGCCTATGGACACCTTTTCCTATCACTCTCTCACTGTCGTACTATGCCCCCTCTCATACTTCCCCAACGCAACATACTCAACAACTCTTGCTTCTAGAAATTACTAAAGATTAATTTATTAAAAGAAAAGTGTAACGTGTATGAGACGTGTATGCGAAGAAAATGTGTGACGTGTTCTATAGAGTGTGTAGAATCGGACTCTCAGACAACAACCCAGTCAGCTGATCCCAGCAAAGATAGACCACAGCACGTTACGTCAGAACATGTACATCTCACCCAGTGCCGAAACCATCTTGCCGGATACTGCTTTGCCTCTGTAGACCTCTGGTAATCCAATTTCATGATCATCCGAAATAGACACCGGTGGTATTAACAGTTAATCATGGACCGGTTGCACCCTACACAATGTCCGTTCCTATCGTTCCTAAAAAAAAACTGCACAAGTCCTTTGTAGTGTGTACACAGTCATTAATGTTAATTGTTAATGTGATTGATCCTCACTCGTGTCTATCTAGCCTCACGTATCAAGTCTTGTGTTCTATTACACGAGATTATATCACACTATGTAATTATTAGACTTAATGTTTTCAGTTCGTTACTACTGTCTGATGCTGTGTGGTGCATCAGTAAGCATCACTCTCTTTGGTGAATCATCTTCCTTCTAGCTTTAGTTACGTTCTGTATGCAACTTTATTGATTGTTGAACTGGTGTTCTTCCGAATGGGATTGGATTCTTTCCCAAAAACTTGTTGAGTTTCCTTGGATCTGGTAGGGAACCTTATGCACAACCGCCTCATTCCCGGGATGGCTACTACACTTTGCCATAACGACACATGCTAGTTAATGTTAAATTTATCTAGCACTGTAGAGCTCTCCCACAAACACGTCCATCATAATCCACGGTTTTTGTCAACTCCCCATCAACAATCATGGTTTATGGCAAAACCTCTAATTGGTCACGTGACTGTATTCTTCCTGTCCACACAGGTGTTATTTGGACATATCAGCCATTGTCAAGAATCTATTTTCCTGGCTTTAGTCCTTGTCAACGTTGTCATTAATTGTTTAGATTCTCAAAACAAGCCAGCGAGTTCCTGTATACTCTCAACACAGTTGCCAGTAACCAGCCGTCAATCTTCTTGATGTTCCGGAACTAAGACTTGACAGATGTACTGTTTCCTGTCTCTCGCTGCCAATTCCGGTTTGTCCCTGACTGTTGACAAACTGTCAAGCGATGCCGCGACCTGTCTTCATCACCACCGAATGTTCCCAATCCGTTAGAGATGTACACGTGCAGCTACAAATATTGTCCTGGGATTTTGACATCCGCTTTGTTTTCTCTGTTAGTAAAAATAGTTGTCGCTGGCAGATAGTCCTTTCAATCAAAAAATTCTCTATAATAATCAACCGGTTAAACACACGGTTTTATTTTGTGACATAGGCCCCCTCCTAAGAGAGTAGTCCATCTCACTCTTCTCCACCGTGAGTTTAATCCATATGATTCATTCTTCTTCTTCAGGAGCTGGGTGTCTTGACAAGAAATCCGCTCCAACATTTTCCTTCCCAGGAATGTACTCCACGGTGAAATTATAAGGTTGAAGTAACAACGACCACCGCATCAAACGTGCGTTGAGCTTCTGAGAAGTAGCCAGGAACATCAGGGGCTGATGATCCGACTGGACCCGAAACTTAACTCCATACAAATAGGGCTGGAATTTTTGCACTGCCCATACGAGGGACAAGCACTCTCTCTCGACGGTTGAATAATTCCTCTCCGCCTGTAGAAGTTTCTTACTTGCATATGCAACAGGTTTCAAAACCGAAGCATCGTCTTTTCCTTCCTGTAACAAAGCGGCTCCAATTCCAATCTCACTCGCATCCGTTCTCAACACAAATTGTTTGGAAAGGTCAGGGAGCTGTAATACAGGTTTGCTGACCAAGGCCTCCTTTAACTGACTATAGGCATTCTCACATTCTGGTGTCCAAATGATTTGATCCGGGAATCCCTTTTTCAAGGTTTCCGTCAACGGAGCTCCCAATTCAGTGAAATGTGGGATAAATTTGTGGTAGAACCCACACAACGAGAGAAAAGATCGCACATCCTTCTTCGTTTTTGGCCTTGGTGCATTTCTGATTTTCTCCAGGTTCTTCTCTTCTGGAACAATGTGTCCTGGAGTGATGGTGTGACCTAGAAATTCCAGAGTCTGGTAACCAATCATGCACTTGGTTGGACGAGCAGTAAGCCCTGCTTCCGTGAGCCTATTAAACACTCTCTCCAAGGATTGTAAGTGGTCATCCAAGCTGTCACTGGAAATCAGAATATCATCCATGAATGAGATGATGGACGGATCCTGTAAAGGATCAAGTAAAGTCCTCATCATGCGTGTAAACACACTAGGTGCATTGCTGAGTCCAAAGGGCATGACCTTGAATTCGTAGTGTCCACTGGGTGTACTGAAAGCTAACAGTGGTCGAATCTCCGGTTTGACTGGTATCTGATAGTACCCCCCGACTCAGATCCACCTTTGAAAAGTACCGAGCCTTATGGAGCCTAGCGAATAACTGAGTTGGATTCGGCAAAGGTTCCACCTGAAACTGTGTATGACTGTTCAGAAGTCGGTTCTATACACAACCGTGTTCTCCACTTGGTTTGCGTAACAAAACTACCCCCCATTGTATGGGGATGTGGATGGTGCAATCACGTCATCCTCCAGCAGTTTTTGTATTTCCTCCTCCGGGGCCTTTTCTTTAGAGAATGGCACGGGGTAAACCTTTTGGCGAACAGGCTCCTGTGTGGTCAAAGTCACTCGAACTAAACCAACCTCGTTCGTCCTGGTTTATCAGTCAGTATCTCCTTATGAGACTTGAAAACCTGGGTTATCCTTCCCTCTCCTGGGAGGTCAGATCAGGGTTCCTTGCACATCCTATAGGTTTCCTGTGTTCCAAGGATATTCCCTGCCCTCGCTGGTTCCCACTTCTGTCTCTCTGCAACTGCCATTGCCATGAGGTAAGCTGTCTTGTCTCCGGTCTCTCTTCGTATTTCCGCAAGAGATTGATATAAAAAATCTTCGACTTTCCCCGGATCCGGATCTGATAGTTGGTTCTGGATATTACCCTTTCCACGGGAAATTTGGGCCTTGCCAACCTATCTCCAGTTTGTTGTTTCCCGTTGGAGTAGCAACAAGACTTTGTCTCCCACCTCTAGAGTCTTTCTTTAGAACTACGGTTGTAGTAAGCCCCATGTCTTTTCCTGGCTTTTTTCATTTTGATTTTTCCAGAGTCCCCCTCCCTTGTGGGGTTTTTTTTTCAGTTCCTCCACGTATTTATAGGATGAGATCACTTCTTCTGACGTCCCCTCTTCAGTCCAACTCCTCAACTTGGCTTCCAACGGTCCTTTGATTGGGCGACCAAACAGCAACGTAGCGGGGGGGTAGTCCTGTTTAGCCATGAGGAACTTCCCGATAGGCAAAGAGTGCTGCTGGGATATAGTCCCCTCCCACCTATCAGGTTTTTCCCGCGCTAGTTTCCTGAGCATTGTCATCACGTGCCGTTGAAACGCTCTACTTGTCCATTGGCTTGAGGGTGGGAAGGGCTGGTATGTATGTGGTTGAGTGAAACACCCCAAATACCTCCTCCATGATTTTCCACAAAACTGAGATCCATTGTCCGTCAGAATTTGATCCGGAAAACCTAATCTGTAAAGGGCCCCCATCGTGCGTCCGCCCTTTTTTTCGAGTCAATCGTGGTCAACGGTATGGCTTCACCCCACATTGTACAGCAATCCACCATTGTGAGTATATACATGTTCCTCTTCCTAGTTTTGGGGAAATGGACCCACGATATCGATGGTACCCTCTCGAAAGGAGAGTTCATGATGGGATCTCACCCAACACCACCGGTGTTGTCCAGTGTTTTTGGTGCCACCCCCTGGCACTCAGGGCTGACTTCACATACCGACGCACATCCTCTGTCATTCCCGGCCAATATAGTGGCAGGAAATCCGCTGCATGGTGGCGGGCAATACCCATGTGTCCACTAAAGGAAGATGGTATGCCCATATGAAGAATCTGGGACCGTGAGCTTTCGGGACGACCAACTGACCGATAGGTTGTCTCCACTTCCTGCCTCCTGTAGAGTTCCTATTCTTCATGTATACTGCCCCGTCCTGGTGGATTAGCACTTTTCTGCAGTTTTTTGTAGCAAGGACGTAAATACATCCTCACTCTGGGCAGTTCGTATCCCCCGGCATTGGGTTAGTCACAATTGCGTCCCTCTTCCGTTTTCGTCTGAGAGCGAGTCTGCATGCTCCCTATGGTTTGGCCCCCTGGGCATTCCCAAAAGACATACCGGCAACCTGGATGACTGGAAAAATGGGGTCGGTCCAAAAAGCGGCCTTGATGGTGCCGGTGACGTACCTTGACCGAATCTCCACAAATTTGCAATAGGCAACTTCATGACTACAGCACTCTTCTGTGCGGCTTATATCCAAGGTTTCACCTGTGAATTGTTCTGGATGTACCAGATCCGCGAAATCACGGCCTCCCCGTCCAGTCCTGTTCGTATAAACACTCCACTTGACGACCGTTAACCTCTACCAATTCCCTACAGGTGGTTTTTCCTGGGCTGAGTCTCTTCCTCGGCCCCGACCTGTTCGTGGGCTCCACCTTAGGTTTCCCGGGCACCCGACGAATTGAGTGTCTCCTGACTTTCCCCCCGCAGTCCATAGCATTGTGCGTGTTTGACTTGCATTGGTTGCACCATTTCCCTGTCCTGATTTTCTATTGTCGGACTTGAGTGAGCTCTCCTGGTGGCGAGCTTCCTTGTTGACCTTGGCATTTTCCGTGACAACCTCCTTGGAAGTCACTTGACATGCTGCAAAGTGAGGGTTCTTAGCCTTCGATTTGCAGTCCCTCGTATTGTGAGAGGGTGACTTACAAATTGAACACCACTTCTCCCCAAGGTCGTTTAGGTGTAGAGCTTGAAGTGCTCTTGCTTCCCTCCTTCTTCTTCTCTGAATATCCTCTGATTTTTGCACATAAGGGTTCCCCTTTTTTTTTTCCTGATTTTTTGGTTTTTTCTTCTTGTCATGTTTCTCTTGACTTTGGTGTTGGGGGAAAAAGGTTTCCCCTGCCTCCCCATGTACCTCGACGAACCGTTCTGCTAATTTAGTCACGAGGTCAATACTTCCGCCCTTTGTTCTCTCAGGAACGTCCTGAGAGGTTTAGACATTTGCTTCTTCAGCTGGTCGACCACCATGAGCTTTTCCCAGACTCTCATAGTCATGTGCGAACCCAGCTAAATCCATCCACTTATGGAGATAAGATTTAAGACGCAAACTGTAGGCGGCAAAAACTCCCCGGGGTTCTCGTTTCGCTGCTCGAAATTTTTTCCGGTAGGTATCTGACGTAACCTCGAATCGTTTCAGCAGAGCCGTTTTAACTCGTCATAATTGTTCTCATGTCCTGGTGGCAGGCGAGTATAAACCTCGTATCCGGTCCCGCGTAATCCCTGGGATAGCTTAAGTTTCCCATTTGTTACGCTCAAGACCCATAGCAACTGACATACCCTCGAAGCGTTGAAGGTACTGGTCAATCTTCTCTTTGTCCTCCTCGTAGACGCAAAAGGAAACTTCATAGCATGGAAACCCATGTCCCCCTACTGGTGTTGAGCCTGGGATGGAGGAACCTCCAACTGCTCCCTCAGTTTCTCCATTAGATTGACTCTTCAACTCGAGTTCCCTCATCCGGTACTCGTGCCCCCTTTTTTCTGTGCTTCCTTTCGTTTCTAATTTCCCAGCTGCTTGCTCAGCTTCCAATTTCCTAGCTTCTTGTTCCAAATCCATCCTTCTCAATTCCAACTCGGGGCCCTTTTGATTTCCCTTTTGCTTGACGAACCCCTCTCTCCACTTCCTGTATGTAATCCGTTTTGAGCAGAACCCCCCAATCCCATTTCTTCCCCCCTTTTCCTTTTAAATTTTAAATGGTTTTTTTTTAGGGGTGGCCATTTTAAAAGAGAGGTAAGCTAGCCGATCTAGTACAATATAACTGCAAATTACTATACAGATATATGAAAGTACTATCAAACTAGATATTACCACACACCCGCCCATTCACTCAGTGACAAGAGTAGAATCAGGACCACAGACCTATGCAGACGTGTGAAGTGTGAACAGGTAAAATTAAATTTGTCTAACCCCTATCCACATTCCTCAGCTGGATTCTCCAAAATATATCTCCCTCTTATAACTAAGGATCCCCTGTCAAAACCCCGTTGTCAAAGATCCCACTGTCAAAAAGGTTCCTGCTTGCAGGAGTCTGCTGTCCAAAGATCCCGTTTTTAAAAGAGAGATCCCGCTGTCCAAAATACGTTTACGAGAGATCCGCTGTCCAAAGATACTTTTTTCGAGCCCCCAATAAAGTCCCTGTCCCTCCTTTACAGTGTCGTCCCTGGGTGAAGAGAGCCGCCCCACATTATAAAATTTTTTCCCTCTCAAAATTCTGGAGAATCCACCAGCTTCCTCCAACACACTCCTCAGCCCATGGACACCTTTTCCTTCACTCCTCACTGTCGTACTATGCCCCCTCTCATACTTCCCCCAAAGCAACATACTCAACAACTCTTGCTTCTGAAATTACTAAAGTTAATTTATTAAAAAAAAAGTTAACGGTATGAGACGTGATCGAAGAAAAAGGTTTACGTGTTCTATAGAGTTGTAGAATCGGACTCTCAACAACAAACCCCGTCAGCTGATCCCAGCAAAAAGACCACAGCACGTTACGTCAAACATGTACAAACTCACCCAGTGCCGAAAACCCCCCATTCTTTTCCCGGATTTATATTTTTGCTTTTGCCCTGGGTTTT
>JACEFZ010014520.1:0-13339 GCA_014155875.1 Cepaea nemoralis
GAGAGGGAAAAGAGAGTTTATGCGCGTGTGTCTGAGTGAGTGTAAAAGTGAGTGAGTGTGTGGACATATGTGTGAGAGATTTAGTTAGAGAATGAGTGAATCTGAGAGAGTGGGTGTGTTGTGTGTCTGTCTGTCTGTGTGATAGAGTGTGAAAGTTAGTTAGTGAGTGTGAGTTAGGGAGTCATCGAGTAAATGAGTGAGTAAGGGAGCGTGAGTGAGTGAGAGAGAATTTGTGGGTATGCGTGTATGTGGGCGAATGAGTGAGTGTGAGAGCGAGTGAGTGTGTAAAAGAGAGAGCGTGGGTGAATGAGAGAGTGCATGAGAAAGTGTGATGTATGTGTGTGCATTTCTGGATGTGTGTATGGGTGTATATGTGTGTACATGTGTGTATCTGTGTGTACCTCTGTGTGTATGTCTGTACGTGTGTTAAGGTGTGCGTTCATGTGTTTATATGAGTTTATATGCGTATGTGTGTATGGATGAGTGTGTGTGTGTGTGCTCGTGTATGTATTGTATATCTTTGTATGTTTAAGTGTGCATGCATGCAGTGTATGCGAGGCAGTGTATATTCGGGTGTTATGTGAGTACGTGTGAGTAAGTATATGGATGTGTGCAGGTGTGTGTATTGCGTGGGTATGATGTGTGTGGGTGTGTGTATGTATATGTGTGTGAGAGAGAAGAGAGAGAGAGAGAGAGAGAGAGAGAGAGAGAGAGATAGATAGAGAGAGAGAGAGAGAGTTGAGAGCACGCATGTCATCTAACATGCTGATCTATATGTTTTGTGTATTCTCATCTTTTTTCATATTATCATTTTGATGCACTTGATTTTAACATGTATAAAATGAATTCATGTAAATTACTGTAAAGCAAGTGACAGAGTTAGTGAGTGTAAGTGAGAGAGAGAGAGAGAGAGAGAGAGAGAGAGAGAGAGAGAGAGAGAGAGAGAGAGAGAGAGAGAGAGAGTGAATGAGTGTGAGAGTGTGTGTATGTAAAGAGAGAGAGAGAGAGAGAGAGAGAGAGAGAGAGAGAGAGAGAGAGAGAGAGAGAGAGAGAGAGAGAGTTGAGCCCACGCATGTCATGTAACATGCTATTCCATATTTTTTATGTATTCCCATCTTTCATATTACGAGGTATCGTTTAATGCCACCTGGTTGTCCTGTAACATGCCATTCCATATTTTTTTTTAAAATTCTCATCTTATCATTTTGTATGCCACTTGATTTTATCATGTATAATATAACATTACTGTGAGTGAGAGAGTTAGTGTGTGTGTGAGAGAGAGAGAGAGAGAGAGAGAGAGAGAGAGAGAGAGAGAGAGAGAGAGAGAGAACGCAAGAGAGAGAGAGAGGGAGAGAGAGAAAAAAGAGAGAGTTGAATTGTATCACTAATTTTTACGCTACATAATGTATATGTACAATTTTTTCTCCACTTCTTGCAATTGCGAGAATTCTCACGACAATCGTCAGTGTCTCAATTGTGTGTAAAGTGTGGGAGTTTGTTCTTATTAGTTTCAGTGATCATGTGAGGCATCATGTATTTGTCTAGATGTGAGGATGTATGTATGGGTGTGTATGTTAGGGATGTGTGTGTGTGTGTGTGTGTGTGTGTGTGTGTGTCTGTGTGTGTGTGTGTGTGAGAGAGAGAGAGAGAGAGAGAGAGAGAGAGAGAATTGAGTGCTCGCATGTCCTGTAACATGCGATTCCATAGTTTTTGTGTATTTTCATCTTTCACATTATCATTTTGTATGTATGACACTTGATTTTATCATGTATAATATAACATTACTGTAATGTGAGTGAGAGCGTTAGTGAGAGAGAGAGAGAGAGAGAGAGAGAGAGAGAGAGAGAGAGAGATAGAGAGAGAGAGAGAGAGAGAGAGAGAGAGAGAGAGTTGAATTACATCACTAATTTTTAAGTTACAAAATGTATATGTACAATTTTTCTCCATTTTCTTTACAATTTTGCGACAATGCTCACGACAATCGTCACTGTATGTGTAAAGTGTGGGAGTTTGATCATAATAGTAGGTTGGGGGATGGGGGGATGTGTGTGTAGGTGGATTCGTGATGTGTGGGGGTGGGCTCAGGATGTATGGGTGGGCGGGGTGGGATTGTGTGGGTGGGTGGGGGATTTGTGTGTGGGTGGGTGGGGGATTTGTGTGTGGATGCGTGCGAGATGTATGGGTGTACGGGGAGATATGTTTGTGGGTGGGGATGTGTGTTTGTCTAGGTGGTTGTGGGTGAGTGGGTGGAGGAGGATATGTTGGTGGATGATTGATGGTGGGTTATGGGATGGGTGGGGGTATATGTGTGGGGGCGGGAGGAGATGTGGGTGTGGGGATATGTGTGCAGGTGGGAGATGTGTGCAGGTGGGGGTAGTTGTGGGTTTGGGGATGTGTGTGTGGGTGAGGGGTGTGTATGGGTGTGGGATGTTTGGGTGGATGGGTGGGGAGTGTGTGTGGGTGAGAGATGTGTGGGTGAATGTGTGTGGGGGATGTGTGTGGGTTGGGGGAGGGGTGCGTGATGGGTGTGGGTGATGGATTTGGAGATGTGTGTGTGGGTGGGGATATGTCTGGCTGGGTGGGGGTGTGTGTGGCTGGATGGAGGATGTATGTGTGGGTAGTGAGGGTGATTGTAGTTGGGGGATGTGTGGATGGGTAGGAGATGTGTTGATAGATGTGTGTGTGGGATGTGTCTTTGGGATGTGTGTGGGTGTGGTGATGTGTGGGAGGGGAGCTGGGTGTGGATAAATGATGTTTGTGTGGGTGGGTGAAGGTGTGGTTGGGTTTGCGGGTGGGTGAAGGATGTGTGTGAGGGTGGGGGATGTGTGCTTAGATGAGTGGTTGGGATGTGTGAGTGTGGGTGGGTAGATAGGAGATGTATGTGTTGATGAGTGGGTAAGGGATGTGTGGGTGTTAGTGGTTGATGGATAAGTAAGTGTGTCTAGGGATGAGTGAGGGGATGAATGTATGGGTTGGGGATGTGTGTGTGGGGTGTGTGTGCGTGGATGGAAGGTGTGTGTTTGTGAATGGGGAATGTGTTGGTGGGTGGGGATGTGTGTGAGGGATGTTTGTATGGGTGGGGAGATTGTGCGTGGGTGGGGATGTGTGTGTATATGGGTAGGGGTGTGTGGTTAAGGGATGTGTGGCTGGGGGAATGGGTGGATGGAGGATGTGTGGTTGGGTAGAGGATGTGTGGGTGGGTGATTGTATATGAATAAGGGTCTGTGGTTAAGGGATGTTTGGTTGGGGGATGAGTGGATAGAGGATGTGTGGGTGGGTAGAGGATATGTGGGTGGGTGAGTGTGTGCAGGTTAGGAGATGGTGGGGGATGTTTGTAGGTGTGGTTTCGGGATCTGTGAGTGGGCTGGGCGAGATGGGAGATTATGTGGGTGAGTGCGGAATTTGTGTGTGGGTAGGTGCGGAATATGTGAGTTGACGGGGAGGTGTGTGTGTGGCTGAGGAATGTGTGTTTGGCTGCGTGGTTGGAGGTGTGTGGGTGGAGGAGGATAGTGGGTCAGTGATTGTTGGTGGGAAATGGGACGGGTAGAGGATATGTGAGTGTGTGGGGAGATGTGTGTAGGTGGGGGATGTGTGGGTTATTGAATGTATGTGTGCTTGGGGTATGGGTGGATGGGATGTGTGGTGGGTGAGAGGTGTGTGTGGGTGGGGAGATTTGTAGGTGTAGGGATGTGGTGGATGGGTGGGGGAATGTATTGTATGTGTGTGTGGTTGGGTGGGGGAGTTGGAGTGAATGGGGGATGTGTGGGTGGGTGGGTGGTGGATGTGTCTCATAACATAGTAATATGCATTGTTTATGTTTACAAAATTCATGTGACAATGTTTTTTTCCTATGCACTGTTGATGAAAGAAAGATGAGTGATTGGAAGGGCCGAATGTAAGACGGGCCTGCGTGCCCAATTTGTTACCCTTTGAAAATAAAGTCTGTTCGTTCGTTCGTTCTCTCTCTCTCTCTCTCTCTCTCTCTCTCTCTCTCTCTCTCTCTCTCTCTCTCTCTCTCTCTCTCTCTCTCTCTCTCTCTCTCTCACACACACACACACACACACACAAGAAGTCAAAGACACCACCAATCATTATACATACATTCGCATCCTGTTTGAACACTACCTCAGTACATGCTACATACCCCCATAAACAAACACACACACACACAGATAATATTAAAGGTAAATTATCTCAAACGACAACTAGCCAAATATCATTCCCATATGTATGGCACGTTACCCTCCTTAGGTATTTCTAATGCCCATGTTAAACATTAACTCAGTGAGTCACGCATTAGTGATTAATTTTCATGCGTTTGAATGCTTGTTGTTCTTTGTTGTCAAAGATTTGCTTCATAAGTGATGTTGAATGAAAGAATGTATGAGAGGAAAGAAAGAAGGGCAGAATGTAAGACGGGCCTGCGTGCCCAATTCTTAACCCTTTGAAAATAAAGATTGTTTATTCGTTCGTTCGTTCGTTCGTTCGTTCTCTCTCTCTCTCTCTCTCTCTCTCTCTCTCTCTCTCTCTCTCTCTCTCTCTCTCTCTCTCTCTCTCTCTCTCTCTCTCTCTCTCTCTCTCTCTTTCTCATGCAAACTCAGCATTTTCCTTCTGGTTCAACTCTATGCTTCCACCATATATTTTATTATTTTTTTTTTGTGGTTTGCATATCCTTTACAGGACATCGCTGTCAACACCAGCATCTTTCAGCTGTATGTTGATTTCTTGGCAAGATTACGCTCAGTAGTTTGCCATTGCTTTCTGAGCGGCCGGCTCACATACCTCGTAAGTTACCGATGCAATTCGAACCACTGCTGATTCTTACCGTCATCACGTTACCGACGAGAGTATACGAGATTACGGAGAAAAGTCATAACCTCTAAGCCACGAAGCCGGCGATTTTATAATTACCATAACAATAATTAGTATTAATTAGTCATATTTGTTTTCTTGAGATGAACATAATAATGTTGTTTTAATGAAACAATGTGTGAAAGGAGCGCGATTAGAACGGTGGAATATTAAACAGGTCTGTGTGTCCAATTCAAAACCCATTGAAAATAACATCCGCTCTCACGTTCGGCTCCCCCCCCCCCCCCCACCTCTCTCCATATCTCCCTCCTCTCTCTCCATCTTGGGTATAGTCTCTCTTTAAGTGTGTGGGTATGTATGTGTGTTTGTGTGTCTAATTCATTTCCGTCTACCAAAAAAAAATCATCTTTGTCACATTCTCCCAGGAGAAGGAAGAAATAATTATTGACTGAACCCGCTTCCTGGCTTACTTTTGTCTCAGATTCCCTGAGCTACATATACTGTAGTATAGGACCACCCTTGTCTACTTGTGGCAGTGGAAGAAGAAGATATGACTTTTTATCTGACCTTTTCTCTGTGGCTGATAGACCAGCATTAACCTTATATATTCAACATAACAGTCACAGAGCTTTGGTAGATAATAAATGCCTGTGTGTATGTGTGTGTGTGTGTGTGTGTGTGTGTGTGTGTGTGCGTTTATGGTTTACCTAATTGCGTAATAAATATGTGATAAATAATCAATGCAGATACATCTCTTGTCGCCAGGGTTAAGAAGGCTTTCAAATGCCACTTTAACATTCTTTGTCATATTATTATATTGCCCATTCCCACCCCTATTTTTCACACACACACACACACACACACCCACGCACGCACCCAAGCACGCACGCACTCACGCACGCACACACACACACACGGGTAAGTCATTAAGTAACATGGATTTTATTGTAAAGTGCTTAAAAGAATATGGACAACGAAGAAAAACAAATGTTTCAGGAAACTAAACTGGCTCTTAAACTAATACCCCATAAGGGGTATTGAAGATTCAGCATTTTGCGCATACCCAATAGCGATAGCAAACTCCCTGCACCACTGTCGACTTGTACCATGAAAGAACAACTAGGTATTATTTGCTTTTCTTAGTCAAAGGGTGTGAAATCTTGTCGTGAAATACTTAGAGTTAATGATTCCCAGATAGACGACTGTATACACCGACTAACCAGATAGAAGAAGGGTTAACAAACGAAGCAGTAAGGGTAACAAACAAAGGAGTGACCAGGCGCATGTGTTTATAGGTCAAGACAGGAAAGGGGGCCGCTAACCGCACAGGTAAACTGTCGAGTGGAAAAATTGGTTTGCGACTAAAGCAGAGAGTATTATTGGACAGCATATTGCGGTATGGATGTGAAACGGTTCAGAGCTGTAATTTTCCACTAACGATGATAATGAAGTCTGGATGTGAGGTGTCCAGCAATGTCAAGGACTATGCGGCAAAGATGACCTATAAAAGAGTGGCTACGTCTTTGTGATAGGTGGAGTGTGTTTCGTAGGTTTCGGGAGAGAAGGATTATGAAAAGGGATGTGCTGCGTTCAGAAGAACGTTTGTGTATTTATGGTGCATTAGTACTCCCAATTCAGTAAAGGATGTTTATAAGGTTTCCATACCAGTGCGGGACTTATCAACTAAGAGATAACACAGATGGCTGTGGTCAAGATCACTCAGTGTTGATAACCCACAAGAAAGCACTTTAAAGTAATAAAGCACGACACTTGTGCATAAGAAAGGAAAGAAAAGAATTGTCATCGTAAGAAGTAAGGAGGACAGAGAACGGAAAATAGAGATCATTTAAACTAATAGAAAAAACCCAAAGGACTCAGTATCGAAGAGTTGCAAGGTGCATACAAAGTGCCTATACCAATTAAGAACTATCCAGTGTAGAACTTTTACCGGACAAAAATAGAGAATACTAGAAACTCGACGTGTTTTCCAGGATGGAATTAAGAACGCTATAAGATAATAAAGAACATTCAGTTTAAGCTGACAGCATATGGTGATCGGGTTAAATACATTCATACAGTGGTGAACATTTTTCATTACAAAAAACGGATATATCTACAGAACTCAAGCAGGCGGAGCTGTCAGGGTGAGACCGTTCTGTTGTATCTATGTACCGTCCTGTACTTTAGCCGAGAGAAGAGACGAGAGAAGACACGGAGACTATCTATCAACATCTTATCTGGCAGCCACACTAGAAGAACATACCAACTACATAGACAATATCCATACATACACCAGACATAGTTTTTATTAATAAATCTTTTATCTTATCGTTGAAAGGAACTGTTGTCGGAGTATGTGTTGAGGGAATAATAGAGAGAGTGAAAGAAATAGATATATGGAAGGGAAGACAGAAGAGAGGAGTGTAGACCAAAGTCAGTCAATAATCCCAACAGATAATAAGTTTAAAGATGTGCTTGTTGATTCCAGTCTCCTCTCGGGAAATTAACAGGACATAATTGGTGGAGCGAGCGGGATACATACATTATACCCATATGACCTGAATGCATAACATGGCATATGCATAAAGGGGTACCTGCATATTGACACAGGCATAGCGGAGTACTTGCATGTTGGGACATACTGATTGGAATAAAAAGAAGTATACATTGATGACTTTTAATGGAAGGACGTCCATTGGATATATGGTGCCATTACATTTATGGTGGAAACATGTCATTAACGCTGGTGACTTTACAGTGAGAGAGTTCCAGACAGAGTGAATGTGGATAGGTGGTAAGACACATTACATACCTAGTCACACGGTCACACGTCTACATAAGTCTTTATCCTATATCTCCTCTTGTGGATGAGAGAGTGGTTGTGATGTACTGTGTGGTGTTTTAGATTAATAATATTTAATAGACATAGATAAATGATATAGGTTCTAGGTAGATTATCGGTTTATAGTGAGTATTCTTTACTGCCTTGAGGTGTCTTTACTCAACGTGCTGACTTATCTGCTGTAACTATGGCAACTCCTAAAGTAACTACAGCCGAACTGAGGGCCAACGGGGAGGCAATTGGTTTAGCTGGTTCCGAGCTAACGGATTACATACAAGAAAGAGAGCGAGAGTTTCGTCAAGCGGAAAGGGAGGAGCGTAAGGCCCAGTTGGAAGCAGAAAGGGAGGAGCGTAAGGCCCAGTTGGATGCAGAAGAAGCCACAAAGATCAGAGAACATGAATACCGCATGAAAGAGCTAGAACTCAAGACACAAACTAAGGGAGAAATAGATGGAGTGGAAGGAAATTCTTCTTCACCTGGTGCAACCCATATGAGTG
The DNA here is from genome assembly GCA_014155875.1 of Cepaea nemoralis. Lineage (NCBI taxonomy): Eukaryota > Metazoa > Mollusca > Gastropoda > Stylommatophora > Helicidae > Cepaea > Cepaea nemoralis. The sequence continues at coordinate 8,152 of JACEFZ010014520.1, forward strand.
GACATGGTTACCATGCCATGAAGTTTCCCTTAGCTGTCTACGATCAGTCTAAGGAACGCTTTGACCAGTACGCATCTCGTTTCGAAGCAATGTCAGTCGCTATGGGGCTGGATCGGAGCAGATGGGCTCTTAAACTATCCCAGGGATTAATCGATTCGGGACTTGAGGTGTACACACGCTTACCACCAGGACAGGAAAATAATTACCAGGAATTAAAAGCCGCTTTGATGAAGCATTTTGACATCACCGCACAAACGTATAGGAAGAAGTTTAGATCGTCTAGACGAGAGCCGGGAGAACTATTCGCCGCCTACAGTCTAAGGTTGAAATCCTATCTCCAGAAATGGATGGACTTGGCAGAATTCAAGAGGGATTATGAGAGTCTCGAAGAGATGATGGTGGTAGACCAAATGCGAAAGCAAATGTCGAAACCTCTCAGAACCTTCTTAGGAGAACAAGGGGCGGAACGGATTGATGTTGTGAATAAGCTGGCGGAAAGATTCGTGGAAGTACATGGGGAAACTGAGGAACTCAGTACACAAACCAAAGGTCAGGAGAAACCAGAGAAAAAAGAAACCTAAAACTGGGAAGGAGAAAAAGTGGAACCTTATATAAAGCACACAGAGGAGAGTTCAGAGAAGGTGAAGGTAGGAAACCAGAGCACCTCGAATTCTCAAGCGAAACGACAGTGGTCTGAGAAGTGGTGTTCATTTTGCAAGGCGACCTCTCACAACACCAAAGACTGCAGATCGAAACCTAAAAGTTCTTACTTCGCAGCATGCAAAGTGATTCCTACATCGGTGATCACAGACAAGGCTGAGGTCGGCGAAGGAGAAAGGAACAAAAGGACACACGGAAACCTAGGAAGGGAACAGAGTGCACACACTGCCAGTCGACAACACATAATACTGTGGACTGCAGATGCAAGGCCAAACACGCCAATTGCATAACCAACCTCGAGGAATCAAAAGAGGAAGGCAAGGAAACGGTCAAGGAGATGAAAGACACTCAGGACCAAGAGAGACCACCTGTGGTTGAACTGATTGAAGTAAATGGCCAACAGGTTGCTTGTCTCTACGATACCGGTTTGGATGGGGAAGCGGTGGTGGACGCCAGCTTGGTAAGCCCAGACCAATTTACAGGGGAGACCATAGAAATACAGCCGGCAATGAGGAGTGCTGTTACCATGACGCTGCCAATCGCCAAGGTGGAGATTAAATCCAGGTACGTCACGGGCATTATTCCAGCTGCTGTATTATCTGACTCCTTATTTCCAATGATCATTGGCACGAAATATGTCTTTTTGGGGATGCCCAAACAGCAAGCCCACAAGGGAACAGTAGTCAGTGGATCTCAAGGGAAGGAAAAAGAGGCAGAGACACTATGCGACAACTCGGAGATAGGAGAATTGCATACTGCCCAGAGGAAGGATACTACGTTGCATCCTTGCTACAGGAAGCTGCAAAGAAGTGCTGAGCCACCAGAACGGGGACAGTACTTTCTGAAGAATCAACTACTCTATCGGAGAGCTGGGAGGGGAGATAACCTGCACGAGCAGTGGGTGGTTCCAGAGACCCGCCGTCCTCACATTCTTCAGAGTGGACACATCATAGGCGAGAATCGACATATGGGTGTCAGAGAGACCTTGCAGCGAATATCCGGCCATTATTGCTGGCCAGGAATGACCGGAGATGTACGCCGGTGGGTGAAGTCTTGTTCGGAGTGCCAGAAAGCACCACCCAACAAGCGAATTAAGAGGAAACTAGCTCTTAAAGTGGAAGACAAAGTGGAAGTGTGGAGTCCAGCAGAGACCAATATACTCCAAGTAGGATGGAAAGGACCTTATCCTGTGGAAAAGGTGGTGTCCAAGAACATCTACAAAATACGGACCGGGGAAGAGAAGAAAAAATCTCCCTAGACATCTCATTAGGAAATATGAAGAGAGATCCGGGAGCAAAGCTTCGCACTTTATGGTGATGGCAGCCATTGGGACAAAGGGTACCAGTCCAGACGAAGACCAGAGATCGGCAGTACAACATAGGAGGACCTATGGGACAGTACGTGATAGGTCAGATTTACCCAACGACAGGAGGAGGGAAATCACAAGTCAGAGAAAGGACAAGAGTGAAAGTTTCACCGGTAACCAAGTTCAGAAGGGGTGGGTAACGTCGGGAAAAGCGAGAATTACCCAGGACTCTAACCAAAGATTGGCTGACCAGATACAACATCGCCCAAGATGGTCCTGGAAGCAAAAGCCCAGGAGGTTTGGGAAAGACGACTCGGTCCGACGAGGACGAGGCGGAACATCCCCAGAGGAAAAACCGGGGGAAACCAAGAGGACATGGAAGCAGTGTTACAATCAGGATGGGACAATCCGTTTGTATTGTGAGCCGTCGCTGACGCAAGTCGAAAGTAGGTCTACCAGACGTACAGGAGCGAGGAGCCAACACTAGTTTCAGTAGTGAGTAGTATAGTAGGGTGTCAATTAGAGCGCCTACTGGATAATGAGATGAGCCATGTGAGGATCCAATCATATCATCAACACGTGATGTTAATAGCTACTTCGCAGAAGCTCAACGCACGGTGGATGTGATGGACGTTGTTGCTGCAACTGGACTTCACAATGGAATACATCCTATGGTAAGGAAAATGTAGGAGCGGATTTCCTATCCAGACATTCAGCTCCGGAGGAAGAAGACTAGGGTTGTGGATCATGGGAATCAAACCTACAGTGAGAAAGATTCGACGCGTTCTAATCTCTTAAGAGGGGGCCTATGTCGTGAAATACTGAGAGTTAATGATTCCCAGATAGACGACTGTATACACCGACTAACCAGGTAGAAGAAGGGTTAACAAACGAAGCAGTAAGGGTAACAAACAAAGGAGTGACCAGGCGCATGTGTTTATTGGTCAAGACAGGAAAGGGGGCCGCTAACCGCACAGGTAAACTGTCGAGTGGAAAAATTGGTTTGCGACTAAAGCAGAGAGTATTATTGGACAGCATATTGCGGTATGGATGTGAAACGGTTCAGAGCTGTAATATTCCACTAACGATGATAATGAAGTCTGGATGTGAGGTGTCCAGCAATGTCAAGGACTATGCGGCAAAGATGACCTATAAAAGAGTGGCTACGTCTTTGTGAGAGGTGGAGTGTGTTTCGTAGGTTTCGGGAGAGAAGGATTATGAAAAGGGATGTGCTGCGTTCAGAAGAACGTTTGTGTATTTATGGTGCATTAGTACTCCCAATTCAGTAAAGGATGTTTATAAGGTTTCCATACCAGTGCGGGACTTATCAACTAAGAGATAACACAGATGGCTGTGGTCAAGATCACTCAGTGTTGATAACCCACAAGAAAGCACTTTAAAGTAATAAAGCACGACACTTGTGCATAAGAAAGGAAAGAAAAGAATTGTCATCGTAAGAAGTAAGGAGGACAGAGAACGGAAATAGAGATCATTTAAACTAATAGAAAAAACCCAAAGGACTCAGTATCGAAGAGTTGCAAGGTGCATACAAAGTGCCTATACCAATTAAGAACTATCCAGTGTAGAACTTTTACCGGACAAAAATAGAGAATACTAGAAACTCGACGTGTTTTCCAGGATGGAATTAAGAACGCTATAAGATAATAAAGAACATTCAGTTTAAGCTGACAGCATATGGTGATCGGGTTAAATACATTCATACAGTGGTGAACATTTTTCATTACAAAAAACGGATATATCTACAGAACTCAAGCAGGCGGAGCTGTCAGGGTGAGACCGTTCTGTTGTATCTATGTACCGTCCTGAACTTTAGCAGAGAGAAGAGACGAGAGAAGACACGGAGACTATCTATCAACATCTTATCTGGCAGCCACACTAGAAGAACATACCAACTACATAGACAATATCCATACATACACCAGACATAGTTTTTATTAATAAATCTTTTATCTTATCGTTGAAAGGAACTGTTGTCGGAGTATGTGTTGAGGGAATAATAGAGAGAGTGAAAGAAATAGATATATGGAAGGGAAGACAGAAGAGAGGAGTGTAGACCAAAGTCAGTCAATAATCCCAACAGATAATAAGTTTAAAGATGTGCTTGTTGATTCCAGTCTCCTCTCGGGAAATTAACAGGACAAATCTACAGAAGAATGATAGTTGACTTTGGACTCAAACGGACGGAGAATGTACGATTAAGTAGAGGGATTTCAAAATGGAAGACAAAACATCATTGATTAAAAGAGTAGTAAGAGACCTGCAAGTGTGACGAATGACACAGTGAAACGGCAGATCGACCAGCTAGTCCATGGCGGCAGGCAACTCACTATTGATGAAATAGCGTTAGATTTCAACTGTAAACATTGAGCTGCGTACACAATTGTCCATGATGATCTCGGTTAAAGGAAAATGTGTTGCAGATTTGTCCCAAGACAGCTTTCAAATGATCGCATATGTGCACGGCAGAAGAATTGTCAGCAGCATTTGGACAGTCATGCTCGAGAAGCAAATGCTTTTCTCCATTACATTTAGACGGGGTAGGGTGGGGGTGGGATGGTAGGGGTAGGGATCGAGTTATGTGTGCATCATACCAACCAGTGGGGGAATAAAAACTGTTTACATCCAAGTTAAGTAAAAGATTTAAGATGCATGATTCCACTGGGAAAGTCATGATGACCATCTTTTGGAATATCAAACGCCCTATATTCGTGATTTTCCATGTAAGGGGTGAAACTGTCACTAGTTCTCGATTCAGCGACGGTAGTGAACAAATTATAAGACCTTGATACGATAGATAACTTCTCTCAAAGTAATATTGTAATATTGCTGCACGACAACGCCGCTCTCACACGGCTGCGCATACAGTAGTTACACTACATGCTCTGAAATTTGAGGTCTTGAAACATCCAGCTTACATACTAAGCTTAACGCAATCGGACTTTAATTTGTTTGATTCCTTAAAAGGACATTTGCGGAGTCAGAGAAGGCATATGACAACGAGATAATGGAAGCAGTTCAAAATTTTCACATTTCGTTAAAGGTCACACGTACAATATATTTCTTATAGAGCATCAACAAGCTAGTGTACATATGGACCAAGTGTGTTGCCAGGGGGAAGTGGGGGTGGGGGGGGGGGGGGGGGGGGTTGGAGGGGGAGGAGAGAACAATGTCGAGAAATAACACACACTAAAATTCTGGAAT
>JACEFZ010014521.1:0-12485 GCA_014155875.1 Cepaea nemoralis
TATGAAGGCATTTGAAAATTTTAAATTTGATGAAGAAATTTTTTACAGAAATTAAATGAAGACATTTGACTAAAAATATTTAATAAAGCTACGAAAAAAAAAGGATCTCCCGTGTGAGAAAAGCATAAAGTAGTTAATGCAGTTCCTGTGAAATATTTAGCAAAATTTATTCTGAATAGCATACATATTTAGCTTTAAGGTAAAATCATACTGCTGTACCGATCGGAAACAAGAAGACGGCAAAAAACAATTACTAAAAACAACAAGATTTTTAATGGTGCCCATGTATTTCACCAGTGGCGTTCATGTCTCATTCACAATTAGTATAAGTATTAAGTCAAATTTGCGGCTTCAAAATATTTTTTTCATAGTATGTGATATATGAAGATATATTCAAGGTGCTTTCTAAGGAAAAATTTTTCCTCACGCACACGCTACAAAAGACATATTTCGCTCAAACTTAAACTTTTTAAGAGGGGAAAAGAGTATGTTGTAGATACTGTTTTTCCTTTGTTTCTAGTGGGACTTGATCATTTGTTGTTCTATCGGGGCATGGTATGTAATTGTCACCACATCTTCATGTTTTTTCCTTGTCTGCTCATTGCCCACGATTCACAGTCATAAAAAGTACAGATCTATGAAAGACAGAGCCTTTGCGGAAATTTAAACCAAAATGACAAATGGAAAGGTCAGCTAATAGTAAGTATTTGTAAAAAAAGATACACATGGATGTCTATTATAAAAAACCGAAAACAAAGGTATTTAGTTGTAGAAATACCGTGCCTCCCAGGCAAAGGCGGTAGGCTAGTGACTTTTTAGATTAGCTGTGATGGCCCAGCTGGAGATTAATCAGCTACCGTACCCAGTGAAGATGACACGATAAACGAGGGGGTTATAGGTCGCGTGGCCCTCATCAAAACAACAATGAAAAAGGGAAATGAAATTTTGCGTCGCCGCGAAGCATTATTTCAGAAACCAAGATATTACAATCGATCTGAGAGGGTAACAATAACAGTTAAGCCTATCAGAAAGAGGTGTTTATACACTGTGTACCAAAGACAGACAGCTGGTCAAAAAAAAGCTACACATAGACCCAGTATATAAAGTTAGGACTAAATAAACCCCAGTTTAAAGAATTCAAGTACATTATTACAAGTTAAATTACATAATAAAATAAATTTAGTGACATGTATAAAATTAGAAAGGAAAAAAAAAAGAAGAAGAAGACAAAAGACAAAAAAAAAAAAAAAAAAAAAAAAAAAAAACAATTGTTAATTAGCAATAAGTGAAAAAACAACAGTATAATACATTGGTGTATTAGTTACATACAAATGGTACACACGACATGCCTCATGTCAGCGTAACGGCCCAACTGTTTAAAACACGTGACCGCTATTGTTCTTATTGCGACCAAAATACACCGATCGCCCCTCACGGCAGCGTAACAGACTAACACTTAAACCAAGCACCCGCTATCTATTCTATATTGTTGCCAACAATTATGTGCATGCCGCCAGCCTTTGATATGAATCTGATTGATGAAACCTGTCAGGAGACAACCATAGAGACATAGTAAAAGTGAAGTGTAGGGAAAATACAACTCCAGCGTATTGACTCTCGGTGTATCGTTATTCACTTAACGTTTCCTGTTTCCTGCTCCAGTCTACTGTTGTAAAATCTTACCAAGGTGGACACTGTGGACCAAACCTACATGAGTGAGGTAGGATAGATTCGGTTGTCATATGTGTCTTATAGGGCTTGGTCATTGGTTTCGTAAATACTTATCAATGGAAGAGAATGACCCTTACACTACAAACAGAATAAACATTTACATTAATAATACCCATAACAAACACACGACCAGCTACACGGGCGGTGACAAAAGTGACAAGCTGATTAGAGAAAGCAGCGATGTTTCAACGAAAACATAGTCTGTGTGTTATCTCCTTGGAAAAGTAAATCTGGTTATATTTAAATCACCCTGTGCACTCATGTCTCCCATGAAAACTAGTGTAATGCCTGAAGAAGTCAAATTTGAGGCTTCAAAATATGTTTTCGTAGTTTATGTATATATGCAGATATATACAGGTGTTTTCTAACAACAAATTTCCGCATGTCGCGCTTTACATCCATACACAAGTATAGGTTCTATGAATAACACAACACCTACAAGTTGACTAAGATTGGCACTGGGTCACCAACATCACTTGCGTCTAGCGTCAATACTACAAGACAAGACAATGCCTTTTTCGGTCTCTGATTGAGAACAACAGATATAAACGTAATTATGCAATTACTTCTTTACGACAGTACCGAGAAAGTTAAAAATACCATTTTAAATACGCTGACGACCATAGTAACACAACTAGGTAATTCTGCGTGCTCACTTTGTGTATTACCCACACTTACTATAGATTGCAGAAAATGCTGATTGTCTACAACCAAGGTGAAAAATTTCGGTCAAACTTATAAAGGTCTCGTCCGAATTCATAAAAAGAAGGAAATAATGTTAGCCATATGTGAAAAATATCGGTCAAACTTATAAATGTCTCGACTAAATTTTTTAACTTTTTAAAAATTTGTTAACCTAATGAGAAAAATATTGACCCTGTAAAGACACATTTACAACAAACCTATACAAATTAGGAAAATTTGTTAACGTAATGAGAAAAAATATCGACCAAAGAGAGCAATATTTCATCTAATCTTATAAAAAGTAGGGAAAATTGTCAGCCGAAATGGGAAAAAGGTCGGTCAAATAGATAAATATCTCATCAAATTATAAAAAGTAGGAAAAATAGTGGCCAAGTAAAAAATAGCTCACCCAGATTTAAAAAGGTAGGATAATGTGTTAGCCAAAAGGGAAAATATTGATCAAACTAAGAAACATGGACGATCGAACTAGGAAAATAAGTGACCAAAGTAATAAAATGTTGGGTAAATACAGAAATATGTTGACCAAAATTATAAAAATCGCTGCCAAACTTATGAACAGTAGGAAACTTTGTTAAACCCAAAAGTGAAAAAATATCGCCCAAACTTATAAAAAGCTCCGCCAAACTACGAAAATTTGGGAAAATTTGTTAACGAAAGGTGAAACTATACGGTCAAACTTATAAATGGCTCGTCCCAATTTATAAAAAGTAGGAAAAAATGTTAACCAAAATAATAAAAATGTTGGGTAAATACAGAAATATGTTCGACCAAACTTATAAAAAATCTCCGCCAACTTTATGAACAGTAGGAAACTTTGTTAACCAAATATGAAAAATATCGACCAAACTTATAAAAATCTCCGCCAAACTTACGAAAAGTAAGAAACTTTGTTAACCAAAGGTGAAACTATATCGGCCAAATACAGAAATATCTCAACAACATTTATGAAAAGTAGGAAACTGTGTTAACCAAATGGAAAATATATTGACCAAGTAAATAAATGTCTCAGCTAAACTTATAAAAAGTAGAGATATTTTGTTAAACTAACGAGAAAAATAGTGACAAATAAAAATTAATCATCCAAATTTATAAAAAGTAAGAAACTGTTAACCAAAGATGAAAAATATTTACCAATTAAAGAAATATTTCAACCAAACTTTTTTTTTCTTAATAGGAAAATTTGTTAGCCAACCTCAGAAATAAGATGGCCAAAGTACGACATTTCTCAACCAACTTTATAAAAAAAAAAAATTAGGAAAATTTGTTAGTCAAATGGGAAAAATACGCCAAATCACGAAATATTTCACTCAAACTTATAAAAAGTAGGAAACGTTGTTACACAAATGGGAAAAATATGCACCAAGTAGGAAATAATATTAGTAAAATTGGAAAAATATTGGTCATTTAAAGGAATATTTCAACCAATCGCATAAAAAGTAGGAAAATTAACCGAATGTGAAAATATATCAGCCAAATACAGAAATATCTCAACCAAACTTATGAAAAGAAGGAAAATGTTTTAACCAAATGTGAAAAAAATATCAGCCAAACAGATAAATATTTCAACTGAACTTATAAACAGTAGAAAAATGTTGTTTCTATAGTTATGCCAAACGTGTCTTGAACTTTTATCTGAAAAGACATGACACAAGACATAAGCATCAATGTCAACACTTTCCCTCTTTTACATTACCGAAAGATTCAACTTATCACTTTAGAGTATCTGTTAAAGAACCACTTATACAGACTAAGCACTCATCGCTCCACACGATTGTTTTTTTTTTCTTTCTAACACAAAGTGTCTATGTCTTTCATATATAACTTCGCAACTTTTCCAAGTCACAGCACCAAGAGCTCCAAACCTTCGTTGTACATGAGCTCCCACGACATAGTCATAACAACATTTATGGCAATGCAGTCCGTGGCTTCACCTGCGATAGTTTCGATATCATCTGAGTATTCGTTATCAAAGATCCATTTCCCATGGCTGACATCTTCAACTTTCCATACCACAATGTCTGCTACACTAATATTACATTGTTCCAGCTCTTAACAATAAAGGTGTTTTCTAGAAGTCTAGCGAAAATATCATTTCTCACTTTGTCCACCTCTATTTCACTTTGTCATTTCACAAATCCAAATAGCGGCAAGGCTACATCCAACCAACAGTGTCTGTTACTAGATCGGTCTTTCTTAAAACTACATCTGCCTTATTGACTCCTTGAATACCAGCGAGCACATCTTCTAACCAATTTTCAATGTTTCATACCACTTAACATTAACATTCTCTTTTGCTGCCTGTCAGCAACTCACTTGCGACAGGCATACAAGGATTCCCTACTTTTGCACTACACGAAAGTGACAACAACAGCATAGTATGTTATGAAGATAAGATGGAATGAGGAGATGATATTAATATTATAACTACCGAAGCTAAGCTGAAGTCCTAACTATTATACTGTCCTTAACAACAACAAAGTATCCCCAGCGGATATACGTTTGTTCCCTACGCCGTCCGGTCTCTGTCTGAATCCGCTGTCCGTGGCGTATTCAGCCACGAGCAATTAGCTCAGCGAGCGTCTGCTGGTTTCAGTGTTTGGAGTTCCAGCACGCTGGTCACTTGCTTGTAGTAACCATAATTCCTAGGTTACTTCTCGTGCTGAGAGTTTCCCAGTCTCTTGGGTAACCCCAGCTCATCTACACTCGTTGCCCTCCTTGTTGACACGAGTGTGTCCCGTTATAGCTATTTATAGCGTTTGTGTCTCTTCTGTCTGGTCTCCTAAACTGTTATGTTACTTGCCCTTTTCCTAAGCTCTATTTAGCTCTCCTTAGCTTTGAGCTCTCTCCTAAGTCTTTGACAGGCTCTCCTTCCTCCCTGTTGTGCTACAAACTTTAAAGTTGTGGGGGTAACACAAGTAATCTCACAAAAATTGGCTGTCTAATTTTGTCAAAGACTTAGTAAGTTCTCTACTTCTCTTCTGGGGATAGGACAAGATCTCTCCTTTCCTTCGTCACACTGTTGTATCACTTCACTTGGCTAATTGAGTAGCTCACCACACTAGTACAGTTGGCTATAAACTGTCATTATATTTCTGGGAATTGTGTGATCCGGATCCAATGCCATAAGACCTGTCCTCCGATTGTCCATAATTAACAATCCATACAACTTGCTCTGTACGAGTGCAAAACATGGACACTAAATGTTCATGCTCCCATATAATAATTGCCCAACTAGTATACATGCTATATGTGCAACTCTTAACCTTTTAGCTTCCGCTTGTGAAGGAATATTTAAGTGTTACACTAAGGCTTTAGAGATATTATTGTGTCCCCTGTTGGAGTAGTTATAGTTCTTTGAAAATAATGATGTATGCAAGTTTATGTGTTTGTTTTTTTGGTTGGTTGTGTGTTTCCTATTAAACTAAAGTGTATTTAACTTACTAACATAACATGTGTATGCGTTTTTAATTTATGTGTATGTAATCTTTCGAGCGCCGTAAAGAGGTTTATTGTAGCCACAAATGAGTGTGTTATGCTAATTTATGTCTACAGTCCCGTTTTAAGATGCTCAAAATATGTTCCCTATGTTTCTCACTAAAGTATGGCGACTGCACACTTATAAAAAATGACAACACATTGATTACACAAATTGACACAGACAAGTTACAACAAGTCGTGTTGTGCGGTGAAAAAAAAATACCGCAATATTTCTCTCACTCTCCTAATTGTCTTCCTGCACCGTCATATCTATACAACAATATACATGGTTGAATGGATTGCTCGCTACCAATCCTATAGTAATGACTGATCTAACTAAACTATTGTAAGTTGGTGCACTGTTCTAAATTAATCTAAGGGACATAATTTAACTAATTAATTCAATTTAAGAAAAATGGGTTAGTTACCTTAATGTGTTTTTAATACATGAAATGATATAAATGATCGGGTTAATTTGTAAGTGATGTTTTAATTAACTAAATATATAATTAAATGCGTTTAAATGATGATAAACTAAATAATTATGATGTAGGTGTTAACTTAAATGAGTTCTTAACTAAATGTAGGTAAATTATAATTCTGAAATGTTCTAAATAAGGTTGTCTGATAAATCTACATTCATAATTCTAATATCACTACAAAATATGAAGTTATATGCGACTGTTTATAAAAACATATTATATACATATCACATATAATTTCTAACTAACTACACTAATTAATTATATCCAGGTGTGGTGTTGGAGCCGTGTCCTCTGTAGAGTGTCCTCGAAAATAGAGTTCAACTAGACACAGTCTGATTTACGCTCTCATCCTGGGTAATGTTCATACTAATGGTATGCTACTGATTGGTGTAGGTTCAAGTCTAACTCTTCGATCCACTCAAGTGTTGTATAAGTGGTAGTGGTGTAGACAATTACTAATGTGTCTGTTCATTTCACTAATGCTGACACAGTTTATATTACACAGGTGTAAGTGACTGGCGTTGATAACGCATTTTAGTGTTCACTATCACCACATAGGGCACTAGTTAATTACAGTGTCAATGTCTTTGGTGATGTAAGGTCGCTCTCTTCTCGTATTTCAGGTATTTCAATGTGAGAAGGTCGGCTCAATGTGTCAGCCAGAGAGTTCATGCTTCCCTTCAAATGTTTATTAGTGAAGGCATAATTTTGCAAAATCAAGGACCACCTGTAGATCCTGTTATTGCGATGAACTCCAGTCTGCATGACAGTAAGCGGCGAATTATCGGTTTCAATAACAAACTCTGTACCCGCTAGGAATCGATGAAGTTTCCTGACACAATAGATCACGCTTAAAGCTTCCAATTCAGAGGCTGAGTATCTTCCTTCAGCAGGGGTGATCTTACATCTTAAGTACATTATTGGGTGAAACTCCCCTTCATAAAACTGGCCTAAGACGCCAGAAATGGAAATAGAACTTGCGTCTGTACGGAGGAAATACGTAAGATTGACATTAGGCAAACACAAAATAGGTGGAACGCTAAACATATGTTTCAATTTTGATAAGGCATCAATTAACTCTGCATCCTGAACATTTAGTTTTACAGATGCTTTTAAAATATTAGAAAAAACGCTGGTGATTTCAACCACATTGGGTATAAATTTGCTGTAATAATTGACCAGACCAAGCAAACTACGGACCTGTTCTTGGTCGTAGGCATAGTTAAATTGAGAATCTTGGCCACAATTTTCTCATCTGTTCTGAGTTGGCCTCTGCTGATTGTATGGCCTAGGACAACAATTTCTTCCATTCCCAACTTAACTTTGGTGGGTTTTACTGTAAGACCGAATAATCGCAATCTATCGAAGTCATGTCGCAGTTTCATTAAGTGTGTTGCCCAGTCTGCTGTATATATGCAAATGTCATCAATATAAGTAGATGTATTGGTCACTCCGTGCTAAAGGTCCCAAGTGAGTCGGACAAATGTGGCTGGGGCATTACGAAGACCGAAAGGAAGAAAACGCCACTCGTACAGCCTTAAAGTTGTTGAGAATGCTGTCAGAGGAATAGACAATGAATTCATCGGGACCTGCCAATAACCTTCCGTAAGGTCCAGTTTAAGTCCATATCAAGAATAGGATCGTCACAAGATGGGATAGGCTCTGCATCGACTTTGGTCACGTTGTTTAACCGGCGATAATCGACGCAGAGGCGAATCGTCGAGTCCTTTTTTCTGACCAGCACGATAGGAAAAGAGTATTCTGACTGTGATTTCTTAATTATTCTAATCGACTCAAGGTTTAACAGTTCCTTGTCGAGATTTTCCCTGTAACTCAATGGGATGGAATAAGGTCGACGTTTGTTGGGTGTGTTATCAGTCAGAATAATAGAGTGTTTTCCCACCGACCCTGGGTGGGTACCGTCCAAAAAGAGAAACCTGGACCAATGCAGCAGTCTTTGCCCATGATGTCTATGAAGGTTTCCACTCAGGCACTGAAACCGTTGCTGCAGCGATTGATCTTGAGGACGCATACAACAGAGTACCACTGGATTTTTTAATGTTTCAGCTTCTTGAACTAAACGTAAGTCCATTCCTCTTTAGTTGGATCGCTGCAGCCCTCTACCAACGGAAAGTAGTTTTTAGATGTGGCAGTTGGACTTCGGAACCAACTAACAATATATCCTGGCCTACCACAGGGATCACTATTATCTCCGGTACTGTTCAACGCCTACACAGTGAGAATCACCAGTGAGCAGATCACTGGACCTGGCAGGACATTGTCGTATGCCGATGATGTTTTAGTGTATCGTCAGGGTAAGGATAGAGAGGAGGTTGCTGTGGAACTACAAACCGAACTCAATCGCATAAGTACTTGGTGTGATGAAGCTGGGGCAATGGTCAACCCAACAAAGGCAACAGTGACTTGGTTCTCGTTGAATAATCATATTGTCAACAATCCAACACCAACTGTAATGCTGTGTTCAGAGACGGTGGAAAGAACGCAGGCAATGAATTACCTGGGGATACGGTTTGATCGAAGCCTTGCTTATAATGTGCACATAGACCAGGTGATAACAAAGGCCAAGCGGGGTTTGGCAGCGATGCGGGTGATGGCGGCAGCAAACTGTGAGCAGCGCCATCTATGTCTTCTGTACGAGGGGCTGGTCATGTCTGTTTTGGAGTATGCAATGGCAATCCTGACTCTCAGCCATAAGCAGATAGAAAGGATGGAAAGGATACAGAATGAAGCTATGCGCATTATTCTTGGATGTACAAGAGATACAGCATGCAGGGCGATGCGCTACCTTCTTGATTTTCCAACCATTGAAGAGAGAATACAAGTTTGCAGGGCACGCGCCTACCTCAGAATTAACGCAAACACACAACATCCACTGCATAGTGAAATTAGGAAGGTGAAGGGCAGCAGGTTAAAAAGAGGACGGTCGTGGATGGGTCAAGCCGAAGACATTCTTCAACAGGTGTGTTCACTTGAGGACTTAGAACCTGGCGAGGAGTGGGTGCAAGTGCCAACAGACTTCTGCACATCCTTTTCAGTTTGCATCCAACTAGATAGAAAATGCAGACAAGAAAATCCGGCTGCTGTTGAGGCTGAAGTACAAGCGTTGATTTTCGAGAATTCGCTAGACGGTGACGCGGTCATCTACACAGATGGGTCGGTCGTCCGACATGTGAGAAGCTCATGGGCCTTTACAGCTCGGGCCGGAGGGAGAATTGTGAAGGAGGACTCTGGTGCTTTCACTGAAACCACAAGTAGCCTGACCATGGAAGTCATGGCAGTAAGTAAAGCAATAACATGGCTCGAGACACAGACATTCACTAGGGCTTGTTTCCTTAGCGACTCAATGAACATGATCAAGAGGATAGAGGAGGGGTCGATCCGAAGAGAATGGTTGCTGCCTCTGAAGCGGTCTCGGCTGGCAAAGATTAGTTTCATCTTCGTGCCAGGTCATGCGGGAGTACAAGGAAATGAGCGGGCTGACAAGCTCGCAGGTGAGGCTACTGTGGAGGGCGGACGCGCCATGGACCAGGCTGACATTCTGAATGCTCTACGAGAAGTGAGACTTTTGCGAGAACCAAGTGATGACTGTGAATCTACAACAATGGCCAGACTGCAGGAGCAGCAAATTAAAAGAAGGGTGGCCAAACAAGAACACTACGCAGGAAGCCAAAGAAGATTGATAAACCAACACAGAACTGGCGTCGTTAGCCACTACACGCTGCGGGATTTGCTGAGGAGGGGATCCATTCCACCCAACTTGCACGAACCAGTGCACAAACTCCGTAGCACTGGCGACGATCCTGAAATACTTTTGTAGATATTTAGTCTCGAAATTTTGACGGGCAGCGCCGTTAGGCTACTCTTTTCCGATTTCCAATTGCCAAGGAATTTTTGTCTCCCTGCCCTAGGGGTTAGCAACTTTCTACGCAACCCCGTTTATCCACGTGAGCAAACGCATCAGCGCGAGAATAAGCAGCGGTTCTCGCCGAGCCCGTTACTTACGGGATATATGAGCCGGCCGCTCAGAAAACAATGGCAAACTTCTAAGCGTAATCTTGCCAAGAAATCAACAACAGGTAAAATGCTGGTGTTGACAGCGATATCCTCTAATAGGATATGCGGAAAAAAGGGGGGGGGGATTTTACGTGCGCAACAATACACACAGGCGTCCGATCTCACTACCCAGAGACCGGGGGAAGTTTAATTACTAGAAGTCCACGTGAAAAGGTCCCTGCTCTTACCGGGGCTTGAACCTGGGACCTCCAGCACTCGAGGCAGACACCATATCTCGAGACCACTCAGCCCACTCCTACTATAAGACCTGGTCTTATATTAATTTTAGCTTATTTTCTGGGGATGTCTTTTTTTTTCTTTTCAGGTTCAAACATCTACATTTATTCATGTACAAAATTCTACATTTATTCAAATACATGTATGTCATTTTCTTCTGGAGCATCGTCATAACTATCCAATTCCCGAATCGTCGTCTGAGGTCCTCTATAAACACTGCAGTGTTATCCATGGCAATCATACTGGAGCCGGTCTAATGGCTTAGGGGCGCGATTCGTAAGCCCGCTTACCCGCACTCAAAACATAGCTGCGACCGATATTGCAGCAGACCGTGTTGCGCTGGGTTTTAACGAGTTGGTATGGGAGCCGATCGTTTAGAAAGCAATGGCAAACTACTGAACGTAAACTTGACAAGACATCAACAAAAGCAGTAAAATGCTGGTGTTGAAAGCGATGTCCTGTAAAACAAGGGTGTGCAAAAAAAAAAAAAAAAATCATGTTGTGGAGTTGGTATTTAGAAAATTCGATGCCATCAACAAAGTACTTGAATGCAAGTGCACGGTACTTGAATGCAAGTACACGTTTAATACCTTCATGCTAGCTGACGATCATAACTAGAGCTTATTTTAGAGGTATGTCTTGCATTAAAAGCATCCTCAAAAATCGTGCTGGGGCTTATTTTAGGGGTGGGTCTTAATTTCGGGGAAACATTGTAGTATTATTTCCCTATAAATTTTAAGTGGACAAAACTCAGTGCGAGTAACTATTGTGTGTAATCGAACGGTAAGCCGATGACTGTCGATAGCTGGAGGGTTTATTTACATTATTTAGGGAGCAGTGAGAGTTACTAAAGAAATTAAGTATCTAGGGCAGTGTTTCCCAAGGTAGGGGCCCACGAACCACAGGTGGGCAATTCGATTGTTCAGGGGGGCAATTCGATTGTTAAAGGGAGCAATTCGAAAATGGACTCGTCCAGATTTAAGTTAACCTTATGGCGACTCTCAGTCGCTACTCGAGCTGGGTAATCGTCCAGTATAAGTCAGATCTGTCCGCCATGTTAGTAGCCGTGATTGTTAGACGTTAGAGCTGAACTACTGGTTATACTGGGCTGGCACTAAGCATTTTGCGCTATTTGTTCTGAATGATGCGAAATGCTTAGTGCCGGGATCTCAGTTTCTGCATTGTTTCTCAGTAACGCACAGCATTCACCGTTGGTATTAATTTGAAATAAGCGTCCTTTAAATTGTTGTAAAATTCTCGTTGTTGTAAAACATATATACATTGTATAAATATAAGTGATATATAAATGGTATGTAAATTCAATTGGTAATTTTTATTAATTTCAGTTTTAGAATCATCATTTTCCAGAAAAAGTTGCCAAATGAAAAAGTATGTGTGGTTTTTTTGTGTGTGGTGGGCTAATTGTCCAATACATATTTAAATATGCATTTTTAGTCTACGTTTACTCCAGTTCATATTATATTTTTTAGTTTTTAATTGGATCTTATATTTATTTATTTCAGCCCATAGTGAAATTAGTGGTGCAAGCAAGAAAAAAATGTGTCAGTATTCGAAGGAATATTTAAAATTTGATTTCCTACCCCTGTCCACGATGAACGGTCACCTTTTTGTCTTTTATGCCAACAATGCTTAACCAACGAATCAATGAAACGAGGTCATCTTGAGGACACATTTGAAGGCGAAACATAATGCTCACATTAATTCAGATTTGAATTACTTTCAAACTTTTTTAAAAAAAAAAAAAAATTTTGAAAA
>JACEFZ010014522.1:0-91345 GCA_014155875.1 Cepaea nemoralis
CTTACTTTAACTACATTCAGGTTGACATCTAAAGGTGCATGAAGAAGTATTTAGACTGCCGCACTTCATACCACAGGTATGTCGGTTACAAAAGTGCCCCAGAGGTATGAAATGGAATATTGCTTGGATAGCAAATCCATTACATGGAAAGTCCGAATCAAAAGCTCACTGTGTGGGCTTCATAAAAGGTGGAAAAAGTGTCCTAGTGGGACGAAATGGAATATTGCTTAGATAGCAAATCCATTATGTGGAAAGTCCGAATCGAAAGCTCACTATGTGGATGTCATCTACAGACTGCATTCTTCTGGTTTCCGGAAGAACAGCCTATGGTGAACGGAAGGCCCAATAAAAGGAAGTGAGGTTAAGCAGCCATGTGCAGGATGTGACGATTCCTTGGGTGAGCCCAGTACCAGAGCGCTGTGTGTCGGCTCTGCAAGTATGGAAGCCTCCTTGGATGGCGGGGAATGCCCATGGTCTGCCCCTGCCTTCCCTTGAGGGCTGACCAGATTGTCTTTGGCTGTTCTGTATGGGCCAGCTGGGATGGTGGCATAACACCACAACAGTGAGAGTCAAACGTCCTAAGAAACCCCCTGGAAGGTTAACCTGGTCAAAAAATGCCAGCGGAAGTCGGATGTGTCGGCCTAACGGTGCAAGAACACAGCTCTGCTGTAAACAGGCACAACGCAAACACGTCCGAAAAAAAAAACTCTGGATGAACGCAGAAGAAGAAGAAGAAGAAGAAGTAGAAGAACTCTTTAAAAATAAAGTTCATTCATTCATATTTTGTTGATTTCCTTTCCGCTGATTAGTGTTGATGATTACTTTTGTGTGGTTACTTATTATTTTCGTTATTCAGTAATTTCTTTAACTTCAGAATAGTTATTTTGTTCACGGAGTGCTTTCTGTATTTATCAGTTTGCTTATGACAGCGTCAAATATTTGAGCAACAAAGACACAAACAGTAGATTGCACATTATATTGCCTGGCGTATTTTACTGCATCTCGTCATGTGCATTGCCTTGCTGTGTATATGAATGAGGATATATTGGTGTGAGAGAAAGAGAAAGAGAGAGTGTGTATGTATTTTTTTTTATATATAAGTAAACTTTTATTAGTGAGTTTGTGATTGTGAGTCAGTATATGTGTATGCAAGGGAGTGTGTATTTGTTTGTTATTGAGTGGGTGCACAACTGTGAGAGTTTTGGTAAATGAGATAAATATGTATGTAGGTATGTATGCATTTGTTTATACAAGTGCGTGTGTATGTGTGTCTGGCTGCCTGCCTGCCTGTCTTATAACATGGTAATATGCAATGTTTATGTTCACAACTTTCATTTGACAATGTTTTTTTCCTCTGTGTGAATGTAACAATAGATAAATGATGTACAAAAGTTGAGTGATTGGAAGGGCCAAAGTAAAACGAGCCTGCATGCCCAATTTGTGACCCTTTGAAAATAAAGTTTCTTTGTTCTTTCATACTGCACAATTCACACAACATAAATTAACCCTTTACAGGGCAGACGCTTGTCCGTTTTGTAGCCCTTAATGGGCAAGATTTTTTCAGGTTCTGTAAAATTTTGGGTCGCGTTAGTAAAAACATCACAAATAAGGTGTTAGTCAACCGATTTTAGTTAAATAAACAACACAATGAAGGGAAAAGCATGCAGAATATGTTACTCATGTGATTGTTGTCAGTAATCCATATATAAACACAAATATTTATGAAATACGGCATGTTGTTTGTGATTTTCCGTCACCTATACGGCAATTTACAAACACATTTTCAGAATCATAATCACTTTCTTTAAAGTCCGACTCAGACTGCTAATGCAAAGTAACACTTTGCACTGATATCTAGCACCGATTAATAGTCAACTTCGTGCCCTTTAATGTCACTTAAATTGAACAGAGCAAAATCTCGGCTATCACTTGAAGAATCGCCCAAATCTGTTTTGAAAAACAGCGTAAAAACCCCGAAAACTATCAAAAAAAGTCTGTAAAAGTCCGTTCAAATTCATAGTAGACGCTTTACAAATGGCGGCCACATTGTCAAGCTATCGGCGAAAGCGAAAGTAGCCATCGGAAGTATTGGAAAGCCGAGAGATCGCGTTTTACAATGCATAATAGTATCGGCCGGTTTGAGACGTTTCGCCCGTTTACGGCATCGGACGTCATTGGCCGTTCTGCCTTGTAAAGGGTTAAAGAAATAAGATAAATCCTTCAAGCTTGATTGTGTGTGTGTGTCTTCATTGTTCACGGTCATTATGAGAAAACATGGTTTTGAATTTCTGATATGTCAAATATTTCTCCAGGATTTGAACAGGCAAGTTGTGCAGACAGAGTATGCTACCATTCAGATACCCAAACTGGAGTTTGAAATCCCTCCTGGCAAGTCAGGTAAGCTGTTTCCAGGCAGGGACTTGAAGAGATAGGTTCTTGGCAGATTGTCAGGTGAAGGTAATACCACGGCAGTTGCTCTCGTGGATTAGTGATGTGTGAGGCTTTGACATACACTAAGATATCATCATCATTATGTGCCTCGCAAAATGATGCAGGTGCTCGTGTCTCTCCTCAGATCTTGGTCCTGCATGTTCTAGATTGGTTCTGCTGGTATACCTTCATGGTTTGAGACCATCCAGCAGCATTTGTCTCCATCTGTTTATTACTGCTGAGCTTTCCAGCTGTCACGATGTTTTCCAGTACCTGTCTTCTCATTGTATGATCACAGAACATTGTTTGTCGATTTATATGTTTAATGTTCTAGTTTCATTGCATGATCACAGAACATTGTTTGTGGATTTCTTTGTTTAATGTTCTAGTTTCATTGTATGATCACAGAACATTTGTGGATTTCTGTGTTTAATGTTCTAGTTTCATTAGCCTCATTCAACTGCTCTGGCAGTTCAAAACCTGACACCCCACATTGTGCCAGTGGCTTCAGGCGAGGAGCACAATTGGGAGAGTACCAGCCTTATCCTGATGAAGGAAAATGTAGCCTAACACTAAATGCCAGGACAGACTCTAAGCTTTGGTCTGCAACTTGTCTAGGACCTAAGCTCCGACAGGCGGACAGTTAGAGTATTTCTTTGCTGATCCGGCAGCTTCTGTAGCTTGTCTTGTTCCAGATGTATTGATGTTGCCTACCCTAAACTAGGCAGGCCGAGAGAGGGACCATGCTGCATAGGAAACCCATGGACTCTACTATTCAACCCAGGCTTTGTGCTAGTCTTAACTACTGCCATGGGTTGTAGTTTTTATTTCAAGATCAATAGATAGAGACAGGCAGAGTGAGATACAAACCTGCAGCCGTGTGGGTAGATTGGGGACAGTCAAAGGCTAGGGAAAACAAACCGGGAAAAAATGCTTCTTGAAGTCAGATGTAGTTAGCCGGGAAGGTTAACCCGGTCAACAAATGCCCGCAGAAGTTGGATGTGTCGGCCTAACGGCACAAGAACGCAGCTCTGCTGTAAACAGGCACAACACAGTCACGTCCGGAAAAAAAATTCGGATGAACGCAGAAGAAGAAGAAGAAGATGTAGTTAGAACCAACACCCCAGTGTGCGGATGCTCACAAAAACAGACCCAATCACTCACTCACAGACACACATACACATACAGAGTTGTTATTCGACTGTGGCCATCATCTTTGCCGTGACAGTTCCATCTGGTTACCGTTTCAGTTCTAACAACAATTGAAGGAGTGATAGACAGAGCTGTGGAGGGGTTAGAGCAAGACCAGGTGCTTCGCAAGGTAAGTCATCGTCCTACTCCTCCTCTTCCTTCTTCATCTACTTTTCTTCTTGTTTTTTCTCTTCTTCTTGTTTTTTTCTCTTCTTCTTCCTCCTCCTCTATTCTCTTCCTTTTTTTTTTTGTCACTTTCCCTTCTCCCTTTGCGTCAGTGGGTGGAGGATGTGTGTGGGTGGGGGTATGTGTGATCGAGAGATGTTTGATTGGGGGTGTGTGGGTGCGTATTGGAGGATGTCTGAGTGATTGTGTGTTGGTGGATGGGTGGGGAATGTGTGTGTGGGTGGGGAGAGGTGTATGGTGTGTTGGTTGGGGTTATGTGTGTGGGTGGGGGTATATGCTGGGTGGGTGGGGATATTGTGTGGTATGTGAGTGGGGGATATGTGTGTGATGTATAGGTGGGGGATGTGTGGTGGTGTGTGGGTGAGGGATATGTGTGTGTGGTGCGTGGGTAGGGGATGTGTGTGATGTGCGGGTTGGGGATGTGGGTTAGGGCATGTGTGGGTGGGTGGAGGATGTATGTGTGGGTGGTGGTGTGTGTGTGTGAGTGGATTGGGGATGTATAGGTGGTTAGGGAGATGTCAGTTGGTGGGGATGTGTGTGTGTATGGTTTGGGGATACGTGAGTGGATGTGTGATGTGTGGGTTGGTGGGGGATGTGTGTGCGTGGGTGGGGAATATGTGGTCGATGGAGGTGTGGGTGGGGAGAGGATGTGTGTGTGGGTTAGGATGTGTATGTGGGTGAGCGCTGGATGTGTGGGTTTGTGGGGGATGTTTTGTGGGTGGCGAGTGTGTTTGGGTTGGGGGAACAGGTGAGGGCAAATTGTGTGTGGGTGAGGGATGTAGGGAGAGGGATGGGTCGGTTGGTGGGGTATTATGCATCCCTGGGTGTGTGTGTGGGTAGGTGAGGGTGTGTGTGTGGGTGGGGAGATGGGCCTCATAAGATGGTAATTTGTCTTATTTATGTTTACAACATTCATTTCACATTGTTTTTTTTCTTCCTATGTGAATGTGTAATGCTCTTGATGAACGAAAGATGAGTGATTGAAAGGGCCGAATGTACGACGGGCCTGCGTGCCCAATTTGTGACCCTTTTAAAATAAAGTTGATTTGATTTTATTTGATTTCTTCCCCCTCCTCCATTTTGTTATTTTCTTCTCCACTTCCTCCGTCTCCTCCACATCCTCCTTTTCTTTCTTTCTACTTTGTTTCCTCTTCCTCCTTCTTTTCTACTTCATTATCTTATCTACTTCTTGTTTTTCTCCTACATCTCCTCCTCCTTTTTCTTCTTTCTCTTTATCTCCTCCTCCTCTTCTTTTTTCTCCTGCTCCCGCTCCTCCTCCTTCTATTCCACCACCACCTCCTACTTCGCTATTTTCCTAGTAATGTCCACACAGGAGTCCAGCTTCATTTGTGGTTATTATATGTTGCTGTGATTTATCGCTCGTTGAGGCTCTCAAATATAGGAGTCAGGACAGTAGAGGCCTAAACTGGCAGTAATGTGACTGATGAGTATGTTCTGTCAGGTTGTCCACTCCTGAATTGGGTCTTTCCTTAGTGGGAATCAGGGCATTCAGGCCATCGACAGGTCCTGGCCCAGGACATAGCAGACAGACAAAGCATTTGTTCAGCAAGCTCAAGTGAGGAGACACTAATGGTTGTAACTGTGGAATTGCTCAAATGACGGCTACACATTGCTGCAAGAGTGTCCCCCCGGCATTTGTAGAACAGATTAAATTGTGTCTGTCAACTTTGTAGAACAGATAAAGATATTTGTGTCTACCAACATTTGTCGAACAGATACAATTATTTTGGCCTGCACTGTCTTCATGTGAAGGCAAACCCTGGAGATGTCACAACACCAAGTTGCACTTCCTCTCTACATTTAGATTGGTGTCTGACGGTGTATGTAGGAGAAGAATTGTCTTTCCTCATTTCCCAACGTAGATGAGGAAAGTTGTGAATGATTGAATATCTTTGTTACAACATTACTGGCTTCTTGCGTGCAGATTCAGCACCCAGAGGTAGCTGGCCAGATCGATGAGTTTATCAAGAAACTGCTGGAGTTGAAATCTGTGAAAGAGCCGTTCTTGTTTGTAAGTTTTGCTGTTGTCTTACACTTGTGTTATCGTTGATTGGCATTTTTAAATAAAGAGGTTCCATTTACAAGTTGTGCTCTTTAAAAATTGCATTCGTTCATCATGTGCCATGCTGACAAGCGTGGGCGGTCATAATTCGCCATCTCACTCGATCACCAGAGGCGTGGTTCAGCTGAGTGTTCTTGTCTCGACCATGCCATGCGGCCAAGCCATCCAGGTATTTACTTATCTGCCTTCTCCTTGTTCTCTTCTCCCTCGATCTTGCCAGTTGTCACCAAGTTCTCCAATTTATTTCTTCTCATAACCTGACCAAAAAACTTTTGACTGTCTGCATCTAATTTCTCTAATCATTGTACGATTAAAATTTTAACTTTGAAAAGATTTAAAAATCTGATACAGTTATTTTTAAAAAAAAAGGGGGAGGGGGAGGGGTGAAGGTCACTTTTTCTCGCTAGAGGCATATTGGGTCTATGGTGCTGACCTACATTTTAGGAGACCAGATGCCAAGTAGCAGGTGCGACATAATGACCTAAATAGGAAAGATCCTAGAATCCCAGAACTACAACGCTAAGAAAAGCGAAGGAGATGACGTGACAACACAGAATCGTCACAGGGCAATGTCAATAACAACAGACTGACTTGGGAGTTTCATCAAGGCGGCAGCTCATATTGATTCTGCAACGATAGGTCGGCTAGATATTGGCTTGTTGGCGCATCAGTGGCTGAATGATTACTTGGAAATGGAAGAGACAATCTGTAGAAGTAACACTTATCGTAGCCACAAATAAACAGGCGGACGAACGCCGAAAACTCGATGTCTGTGAAGCGGCACGAAGGACACTTGGCGGATTGACAGAAGGATTCCGTGAGGACGAACAAAGACATTAGACATTTTAAGATTCGAGCAGAGATGGCTTGCAACATTGATCTTAATTATAATATTATTATAATATTCTTACTGTCCAACCTGGTCAGAACAGGTACAGTAATTAGTTGTTGTTGTTGCGACAAGCCTGTACGCTGCGACATTAAACTGCGTCTTAAATGTTAAAAGTCAACTGAGTGGACTCAGTCATTTTAATTCGTATTGGCTTTGGAGCCTGCTATTGCTTTTCGAGCCGTGTTTGTTGATCCAGTTATTGTTGGAATTTGTACACACCCCAAGATATCACATGGCACCAGACATCACTCAGTGGATGTGGGGGTTAAGCCTTTACTTCCCAAGGGATTTACTGGTACGCTTTTATGCTGGGTTGACTTTTGGATCGCAGATCAATTTTACAAAAAATTGTAAAGCTGTTTTCAGCGCTGATGGCACCCAAGACATTCGGTAAGGAAGGTAAGTGTATAGCTGCCACACCACCGCGGCTCTCAATCCAAGGCTGTTGGAAATAGTATAGAGTAGGCCTCAAGGCCACTCACTGACAAGAAACAAGTCCCCTAGCGGGAGCCTGCTGTAGGCATGTGAGGTGCTAGGACCATTGCCTTGTGTAGGCCTGAGTGCGGAGGGATTGGTGGTCAGTCTTTCCCTGCCTTAGCAAATGATGAGAGCTGGCATCAAGCCCTGGTCTGACAGCACTCCAGCTATTGTCTTATCGATCCAACCATTAGCTATAACATCAAACCATTAGCTGTAACAGCAAAAAATTGGCTATTACATCAAACCATTGGCTGTTACATCAAACCATTGGCTGTTACATCAAACCATTGGCTGTTACATCAAAGCATTAGCTATAACATTAAATCATTGGTTATAACATCAAACCATTGGCTATTACATCAAACCATTGGCTATTACATCCAACCATTAGTTATTACATCCATCCAGAAGCAATTACAAGGCCACAGCCCTGGTAAAACTAGAATATTGTATACAGCAAACCCGGGAAGGTCAACCCAGTCAACAAATGCCTGAAGAATCAGATGTGTCGGCTGAAAGGTGCAAATATCGCAGCTCTGCTGTAAACAGGTACAGTGCAATTATGTCCAAAACAAACATTCAGGATGAATGAAGAAGAAGAAGATATACGACAATAAGAAAGAGACAAACAGCTTTCTTTGTTCATGTGTTGAGAAGAGAGGCATTGGAGAGTATTGTAACAACTGGAAAGCTCAATGGGGGAAAAGGGCAGACTAAGAAATTATGCTGGATGGACTGAGATAGTGGCATGGAGGAATATCATCAGCAGAGTTGATAAGAACGCCAAACACAGGTGATATTTATACTTCATCCGTCTCTGGTTACAACTCAAATGAGGTTTATATTTTATTATGTGACACTTTAGATGAGTCATGGCACACAAATGTTAATGAGCTTTATATTTTATTGTTACGTGACATTTTAGATGAGTCACACAAAAACATTATCATTAGGTTTATATTTTATTGTTTTGTGACGCTTTAGATGAGTCACAACACAGAAGTGATAAGGAGGTTTATATTTTATTATGTGACGCTTTAGATGAGTCACAACACAAAAGTGATAATGAGGTTTATATTGTATTGTTTTGTGACACTTTAGATGAGTCACAACACAAACATGTTAATGAGGTTTATATTTTATTGTTATGTGACACATTAGATGAGTCACAACACAAAAGTGATTATGAGGTTTCTATTGCATTGTTTTGTGACACTTTAGATGAGTCACAACACAAAAATGTTAATGAGGTTTATATTTTATTGTTATGTGACACATTAGATGAGTCACAACACAAAAGCGATTATGAGGTTTCTATTGCATTGTTTTGTGACACTTTAGATGAGCCACAAATTAAAAATGTTAATGAGGTTTATATTTTATTGTTATGTGACACATTAGATGAGTCACAACACAAAAGTGATAATGAGGTTTACACTTAACTTTTGTTTTAATTCTGGATGAGGTTTATACTATGTTAATTTTAGATAAGATTTATACTTTATTTGTTGTTACACACTGAAGAATAACTTGTTTTACTTCCTCCCTTCTGCAGGTGATTGATGATCCTTCGGGTAACAGCTTTATTGAGAATCCATATCCTTGCTGGAAATATTTTGTGTAAACATAGAAATAGTTTTCCGGTATAAACTGCTATGTGGCTCTGTGGTGATGGGATTACGAAAGCAAATTTGTCGAAATGCAGCTGCGGGCAGTTTTGATGCAGACCGCCTTGCGTTGATTTCCA
The DNA here is from genome assembly GCA_014155875.1 of Cepaea nemoralis. NCBI lineage: Eukaryota > Metazoa > Mollusca > Gastropoda > Stylommatophora > Helicidae > Cepaea > Cepaea nemoralis. The sequence goes on from JACEFZ010014522.1 coordinate 9,010, forward strand.
TTAATGGTATTAGTGCTGGTCGTTCAGAAAGCAATGGCAAACGTAAACTTGCCCAAAATCACAAACAGCCAAAAAATGCCTGAGTTGACTGCCACATCCTGTAAAGGATATGCAAGAAACTTTTAACCGCCATGTCAAAATCAGTTGTACTGCTTCATATTTACAAGGTCACTGCATTATAATGTTGAGATGACCAACTTCCTTCTTTAATACCGTTTCTGTCCAGATAAATTTATATCATTTGGGAAACCCTTTGCTTTGCTGATCAGGCAGCTTCTGCAGCATGTTTTGTTCCACTTGTTCTGGATGTATTGATGTGACCTTTCCACTGGAATAAACCAGACAGGCTGAGAGAGGGATCATGCTGCATGGGCAACACATGGTCTCTACAATTCAGCCCAGGCTTTGTGTTATGGAGAGGTATAACTCCATTTTACAAACTATCATTTGTCAAGATGGCTAGGTGCCAGTCAGTCCGTCATTATTGGTGGGTCAGCATGGCCAAAAGGATAAGAACATGTGTTCTTAAACATCTGGTGTGCTGATGCCGAGGTAAGGGGTTCAACCCCTACATTGGACAGTTGGACTAAAATGTTGACTTCTCGTCCTTGACTTGGGGACGTAAATTACAAGTACCTCTGAAGTCGGAGTGGGTTCACCTCATGGCGAGGGACACTGTTAATAGAGAAAGCTAATCCACACGCAAACTTCAGTCCAGCACTACTAGAAGTAGTCAGCACTACTAGAATTAGTGTATATGGACTACGCTTGAGTTCAAAGCGAGCGAGCGCCCCCCTAAAAAAAGGCATTATTGGCAAAGAAACAAGTATGAAGTGTTATTGTTGTCCTTGACCTGTACACTCATGCCCCCACCAAAGACCCAGAGATGGTGGTGGCCCACTACTCCAGAACCACACAGCAGGACCAGCTCCTGTGTCTGGTGGCCGACCAAGACTCCCAGCCCGACAGTCAGAGTTCTGGAGCCGTAGGTCAAGATGATGGGGAGGGTTTTAACACGCAGAATGAGGTACGGAAGCTTCGTGATTGGTCAGTTGTTTTGTTGTTAATATGACAGTCTGTTGTGTCTTGAAGCTGGTGATTGTAGGGTTAGGGTACCCGTCACATGTATTGTGGGGATGAGTTCCAGCTCTTGATAAAATTTGGGAACTTTTATCTGTAGGAGGTGAAATATAAATTTGATCGTGTAAAGTGTGTGGCAGCTGCATGGTCAAGCAGTTTGTTCCTCAGCCTACAGCAGTAATGGTGCGGTGTGATGGTGTTTATTTACTTAAATAGTTGCATATAATATGTTAGGTACAGATCGTGTCCGTGTCATCATCCTTTCTTCTTCCTCTTTTGTTTTCTTGTTAGCTGCATATCCTTCACAGGACGTAGCAGCCAACCCCAGCATTTTTTGGTATTTGTGATTTCTTGGCAGGTTTATGTTAAGTAGTTTGCCATTGCTTTCTGAATGACCGACACTCATACCATTGTATGAAAACAATTGCAAGTTCTGCTACCAAATTGCCCGCAGCTGTGTTTAGAAGGCAGTATGCAAGATTACAAATTATGTCCATAACCCCTTTGCCACAGAGCCAGTCTTCTTCATCTGCTGCTTCTTGTTCATCTTCTTCTTTCTCTTCTGCAGCTTCTTCTCAGTAGTTTTAGCTCTGGTAATGTCGACAGTCTTATTTGGGTGGTTTTCTGTAATTGAGAAATCAGTGGGCTCTCAAATAGCTTTGTGTGAATGTCAGATAGCTTTGTGTGAATGTCAGATAGCTTTGTATGAATGTAAAATAGTTTTGAGAATGTCAAATAGCTTTGTGTGAATGTCAAATAGTTTTTGTGTGAATGTCAGATAGCTTTGTGTGAATGTCTGATAGCTTTGTGTGAATATCAGATAATTTTTTATGAATGTCAACATTAAAAAATAGGGAGCATCTATCGAATCACTAAAAACTCAGAGGAAAGGCCAGACGGACCCAAAATCGGACTGCTACTGGTACTATTAGTATTGTTACTCTTCACTGTCTGTTGAAAGATGATGGAGAAGGTCTGGCTGACACTCAGGACTCATAGGAAAAGCCAGATGGACATTGACTGCTACTGGTACTATTAGTATTCGGTTTCTTTGCTGGCTGTTTAAGATGAGGACGAAGCACAAGCAGTGGTTTGAGCCAGTGCAGAAGTGCATAATTAGGACTTTTGTGTTTGTGTCAAGACATGCTGGTGTCAGGAAATACAAGGCAGACATTTTAACTGGTTTACTGGTTGTAGTAGAGAGTTTAACAGTAGACCGTGCTGGTTTTGATGTCAAATGGGAGACAATGGCCATGATGAGGATGTGAGATGGTGGTAGAGAGTTGTGGGACTTTACGGTTTTCTATTCAATATCTTGTGCCCTGCCAACTTGCTTGCATCTCTTCAGGTCTCGGTTCTTGGGGATTTGGGTCATTTCTGATGATGATATTCCTCCATGCCAATATCACAATCCATCCAGCATTATGTCTCTTGGTCTGCTTCCGCCTCTTCTACCACTGGTCTTTTTTGTCGTCACTATGTTTTCCAATGCTTGTCTTCTCATTACATGACCACAGAACTGTCTCCTCCCTGTAGATTGTACGAGGGGGCTTCAAATGAAAACCTTTTTACATATATATATATATATATATATATATATATATATATATATATATATATATATATATATATGTGTGTGTGTGTGTGTGTGTGTGAGAGAGAGAGAGAGAGAGAGATTGATTTTGTGGGGTCACTATTCGGTGTCCCTGACCTGGTCATGAACAGTCTGTTACAGAAGTCACGTCGTTTTGAAACTTCCTACTCCACTCATACACTTGCTAGACTGACAGGCATGCATCACTATACCGGACCATCATTCGCTGATGAATTTCTATAGGTTTCACCTCTTCACTGATCAAAAAATAAAAAGAATAACACAACGCTGCTCCTCTTTGGTGTATGTCAGTGGACCCTCTTTAAACTGTCCTTGTGACGTCACCATGTTTATCTGCACTGTGGTGTCACGTGCTTAACACTCTTGACATCTTTAATAACAATGTTGACAGGCTACAATACAATGGCATGGTTATTGTAATTTCTATCACACTTTTGAGGTTTTCATTTTCAGGAGATAGACTTCTTCTGGGATGCAGTGATGGATGGTAAGTGTAAAAAATCACTCTATGACACAATCTTTCTTACAGCGCTATGCTACCAATGCCAAACCTGGACAATGACAGAAAGAGAAGGGAGGGGGTTTATAACAATGAAAATGAGATTTATGAGAAGAATACTCAGTGTATCAAGAATAGAGAAAATAAGAAATGATAAAATCAGGACTAAAGTAGGGGTTATAGCAGATTTAATTAGAATACAGCAAGTTAAATGGTTTGGCCACATAACTATGCTATCGAATGTAACAGTATTGGGTATTATTAAGATCTAGTGGGAAACACAGATACAGCACGATTGAGCATCGAGAGTGAAAGGGTGAGAGATGCTCAATCGTGACGTATTGGGTTGGTATGGGCAGTTAGGACCCGGCCATAGTAGGGAGTGGAGGTGTACATCGAAGCTTTGTTATATTACGCCAATAAACGTTTTGCAAACAAGCAAACAACATGCCTTCGTCTTCTTACACACTGTTATAAAGGCGAAATGGAGCCACTTGACCAGGATGCGAACCTGAAGATGAGAAAAACAAAACAATGCGAAGCCAGGATTGAATAACGTCGCGGAAAGGTTCAAGAACTAAACAAACAAACAAAATACTAGCGGCACGTGAAAGAACAATTACTGAACCTGATAACAGGCGCACCAAAAGATGGCCAGTAAGTTGTAAATAGTAGTAATATCTGAATACAGAGGCCAAAAGCTCACCCAGGAGTGGTCCTTTGTAAGTCTTTTTTAAGACTTCAGATAACGGTCAAAGTAGTAACAAGAAGTTTGTTATACCAGCCGTTTTGCAGAGTTCACAGTGAAGGAAGTTTGTATGGCCGCCCTTCTGCAGTTTGATTGTTAGCAACAGGCTTGACATGGACTGAAATTTTGCGTTGCAAGAGCTATCAAAGCCGCTACCTTACATCGTTCTGATTGACCAGGAGTGATCCTATCCTGAGAGTTTGGGCAAACCAGCAATTCAAGTTGCTCAAAGTTAAAGAGCTAATCAGGAGTTGTCAGGACAGCATGATCGTTGATCGGGCCATAAATTCTTGAAACACTCAATTATCGCTAGGCCTCGGCTGATCCTGATAATTTTTTGGGGCCTCGTTATTACTAAGACCTCATGAAGACATCGATGATGTACCCCACCCGGGGTGAAGGCAAAGACTAACAAGCTGGTCGGGACCCGACCAGGGGTTGAAGAATTTCCGGCAGCCCATGAGAAGTGACCTGAGAGGAAGAGACAGGCTACCTAATCTCCGCTACCTAAACTAAGCTCAGCTACCTGAACTCTGCGACTGATTTTAAGCTCCGGGTGTTCGAATATGACGGCGAGTCGAAGAAAGTGATTCCTTGAACAACGAAACAGATTCAGGGTAAAATTTCTGTATTGTATAAACATAGTAATTAACTGAACAATTTTACAAAATAAGGGAATTGTGCTCTTTAAAAATTAAGAAATTGAAATTGTGTTTCGTGCTATATTTTAGAATATTTCAGAATGGCAGAACAAGACTCCTGGCGTATTTTGACCGATAACGAGCATAGATACAATTAACTAATTGAACACTGCTCTTGTGTGAAGCATATACTTGGTTTAGATAAATACGCCTGTGAAATTGATTTGGTGATTTCAGTATAACAGTTCCATCACAGCACAGTGGAGAAACAGACATAAAATTCAGCTGAGTATAAAAATATACAGAAGAAGAAGCAGAAGGATTGTTTCAGCTTAATAGATAAATATGAATTACATGAATTAATTGTTTTCCAAAACAATAGGTCATCTTCCTTAAATTGGAAAATTTAAATTGTGTGGTTTTTTTGCTTGCTTTGTTTTAGTATTTTTCAGCATAGTGGAACAGGACACCTCAGCACATCTTCTTTAAATTAGGAAATTGAAATTGTGTGTTTTTTTTGCTGGTTTTGTTTCAGTATTTTTTCAGCATGGCAGAACAGGACACTTTGGCACAGGTTTTGTCAGGCGTGGGAACAGCAGTAGGCCGACTTAATATGGTGATTAAACAACAAGGGATGGCAACAGAAATTGTAAAGTTTAGTGGACAGGCCAGAGACTATAAGAAATGGGTCACTTCTATAGAAAAATATGCCTATTTGATCTCAGCAACAGATGAAGAAAAAATGAGACTGGCTTATCAGACGGCAACGGAACCAGTTTCGGATCATATCAGAAGAAAATTAGAGGCTAGAGTAGATGAGACGTGGGAACAGTTCAAAGAAGACCTAGCAAGGAAATATGCAGAAATAACGGATCCACAACATGCGTTTTCGGTGTTGAGGCAGGCTAAACAAAATAACGGAGAGACGGTACAGTTGTTTAGCGATAGATTGATTAACTTGGCTGAAGAAGCATTCTTAGGACAGAATGTGCGAGGGGAGGAGGTGGAAAGGATGTTAGTAGGGATTTTTGTAGATGGCATCAAATCTGATGGTTTGAAACTTAAGCTGATGAGGGAAAACCCTGAGAGGTTATCACAAGCGGTGGATATCGCGGTACAAGAGGAAAATTTGAGACGAAGGTTTAGATTAAGAACAGGACGAGAAGTGGGAAGTAATCGAGACGATAGAGTTGAGGAACCCATGGAAATAGGACAAACAAGATTCGGATGGAATAGGAGAGGCGGTATACAAACCTTACAAGGTAGAAATAGGAGCGATTATGTTGAAAGAAGAAATGTGAGATACCCTACAAGTGAGTCAGTAGGAAACACAAATAACACAAATATTGTCTGTTGGGTTTGTGGTCAACGGGGACATGTTTCTCGTTTTTGTAATAACAGGCGTGTCCAGTCGAATACACAGGGTAGACATGATAATAATAGGGTGACTAGGAATGTTGCTGATGGACACAGGAACTTTACAGGTACAAGAACACAGGAAAATCGGCGCCCTACCTATTAGACAGGACCTATGATAGGAGGGTAAATAATAGGGTCCCAAGTGTTAGAGAGTATGTTAATAACAAGTATAATAGCTCGAACAGAGAATATTTTCAACTGGATGAAGTCAAGAAATTTATAGAAGATAAAACAGATTATAGCTCGTGTATATTAGAAATAGGGAAGTATAGAGTTCGTACATTAATAGATTCGGGAGCTCAAGTTAGTGTAGTAAAAGAAAGTTTTTTATACAAAATAGTAAGAAATTGTAGAGTATTTAAGTGTAGTAATAATTTACACTCTGTTACTGGACAGAATTTACAAGTAGTTGGACAAACAATGATAAATTTTAAGTTAGGAGGGATCAACATAAGACACCTTTTTCATGTAGTGAGGGGTTTAAATAGAAATATGTTGATAGGGAGAGATTTTTTGATAAAGAATGGAATAAGACTTTTTTATGATTTACATAAGTTAAAATTCAGAGACGTATATATAGATATGGAAGAGGATATGCATATATCAGCACTCGTTAGGGTTAAAATGACAACGACGTTAAAACCACAGTCGGTTAATTTGATACAAGCGAAGCTGAAGAGAAACCCATATTATGTGGAAGGAAACACAGTCAGAATCACTGAGTTACAAGAGGAAATAATTGATGAGCCTGGTTTGGAGGTTCCAGATGGAGTAATGGAGTTGGATAAACACTTAACCTTTCCAGTAATGGTTATCAACAACACAGGGAGAGAAATCAAGTTATACAGAGGATGTGTGATAGCAAAATTAGATCATAACATTAGTGAAATATTGGCAACGAATAGAACAGAAGTGTCGGGAACAAGTTATTTGGAAACTTCTAGTGAAAGGAGAAGTGACAGACGCGGATGCGGAAGAAGAGGGAAAATCGGAATGGATGAATTGATCCATCCATCCAGAGAAAATAAAGTCCATATACATTCACTAGACAAAATAACAAGGGAACAAGAATTGTTGTCACAATTAAAAGCTCCGCCAGAAAACAAGGAAGTGTTGGAACAGTTTATAAAGCAAAATCAGGATGTGTTTGCGATTAATGATTTAGAGTTGGGAAAGACACGAACAGTTACAATGGAAATAGACACGGGAGATCATCCACCAATAAGTTTAAAACCATATAGAACTCCATTAAGAAACAGAGAAATAATGGAAAAGGCAATAGAAGAGATGCTGAAAGCAGGAATAATAAAAAGGTCGAAGTCAGAATGGTCATCTCCGGTGGTAATAGTGGCCAAGCCTGATGGTTCGAGTCGCTTCTGTTGTGACTACAGGGCGTTGAACAAAATCACCAAGAATGTAGCATACCCACTGCCGGTAATTGATGATATTTTGGGGCTACTTAATGGCTCTACATATTTCACAACGTTAGACGCAAGGTCAGGGTTTTGGTGTATTCCGATGTCAGAAGACGCGCAACGGAAAAGTGCCTTTTGTACCCACATGGGCTCGTACGAATTCTTACGAATGCCTTTTGGTGTCAAGACGGCGCCCTCTCACTATATGCTCTTAATAAATGAAGTTCTAGAGGGTATGCAAAGGTTCGCTCTTGCTTATATTGATGATATATTGATCTATACAAAGGGAGATGTGGAGGATCATTTGAAACATATTAGACTAGTGTTTGACAGGTTAAGAAAGCATGATGTGAAGTTGAAGCTTAGTAAGTGCCAATTTTTAAAAACAGAAACAAAATATTTGGGGTATATTATAAATAGAGAGGGTATTAAACCAGACCAGGACAAAATAAAGATTATTAAAGAGTTACCTGCTCCAACAAACGTTAAGGAAGTACGTGCTTTTATAGGAACATGTGCGTATTATAGGCGGTTTATTCCAGCATTTTCAAGGATAGCTGAACCAATTACAAATTTAACAGCCAAGTACGCCAGGTTTAAGTGGGATGATGAGTGTCAAAAAGCCTTCGACTATTTAAAAAACAGCTTAACACTGGTACCACTGTTGACGCATCCAGACTTAAACAAACAGTTGATACTATACACAGATGCTTCGGACAATGCAGTAGGAGCATGTTTGGTACAACCATATGAAGGAAAAGAATCTGGAATACCAGGGGTTAAAAATGAAAGACCTATCTACTTCTTGTCACATAAACTTAGTAAATCACAAAAAAAATGGACTACTATCGAGAAGGAGGCTTACGCAATTCATTACGCTCTACAGAAACTAAATTACTACTTACATAACGCAAATTTTGTCATTAGAACTGACCACATGCCTTTAAAGTCTTTTCTAGAAGCTCCAGTGCAGAACAGGAAAATACAGACATGGGCATTGAATCTACAGGGGTACGACGCGAAAATTGAGTTCATACCAGGTAGGATAAACACATGCGCCGATTTATTGTCTAGAATTCCATATCCACAGTCATCAGAAGATACAGAAGAGGAGGCAGCCGAACCAGAGATAGACGACCGGAATTGGCAAGTAAATATTCTAGATTCTGCTATAATAAATGGGGAAGAATTTGATAGTCTACCATCGGATCAAGAGTCGGAACATAGGGAAGAAGACCTACAGTTAGCACAATTCAATATGGAAGAGGAGCAGGATTTGGACCCAAGAATCATACAAATAAAGGAGAAATTACGAGAAACAGAAGATAACAAATATAAAAGGAATTATTTGCTCTTACAAGAGGATGGACAGTTATATTATATGTGTGAAAAGAACGAACAACTAAGGAAATATATTCCAAGGCATTTAGAAAATGAACTTTTAAAAGCATATCACGATGAAAATGGACATCTCGGTAGAGACAAACTAGTGAAAGCACTTACAAGTAAATATTATTGGCCAAACTTATTTAAAACTGCATGCAAATATGTAGATACGTGTGAAAAGTGCAGATTAAGGAACATGAAAACAATAAAGTCTCCATTACAGGACACAGATATTCCTCACTTCCCAATGCAAAAGATTAGTTTAGACATATCGGGTCCACACCCCAGAACATTGTCAGGAAATGTATATTTAATTCATATAGTAGACATCTACAGTCTTTGGCCAGAGGTTTATGCAATTCCAGATAAGAGCGCGGATACTGTCATTAATATTTTTTTACAGGAGTTCGTACCAAGGTTTAGTTGCCCACAAAGTATACTTACAGATAATGGTAGAGAATTTGTAAATAAAAAATTCGAAAAGTTATTAAAAGATTTAAACATAAGACATATAAAGACCTCATTTTATAGACCTTCGTCAAATGCGAAAAACGAGCGTCAACATCGGACGTTATACAACATTGTGGCAAAGATTGTTGATGAACATGAAAAAGATTGGGATCTATTTTTGGGGCCTGCTCTTAGCGCTATTCGTACAAATCAAAATGAGAGCACGGGTTTTTCGCCATTTTATTTAATACACGGGAGAGAACCAATATTACCTATAGATAATTTATTGAAACCTAGACGGAAATATATGGGCGAAGATTTTCAAGAGACCATAATACAAGAAATGCATAAAGCACATATGAGGTTAAGGAATAATATAATTAAAGCTAGGGAAAGACAGAAAAAGTACAAAAATGTAAATACAAAATTACAGGAGTTTAAGGTAGGTGATAGAGTTTATTACAAAAAGCATAGGAGAAACTCTAAGTTTGATGCTCGTTGGATTCCAGGTTATTACGTTTTGGAAAAACTTGGAAATGTATCGTATATTATAAAGAACCAGGTCACAGCACATATAGCAAGGGCACACGTTGAACACTTAAGAAGAGATGAAGATGAGATAGAAAATAATAATTATAATAATAATTATTATTCGGATGTGAAATTTTTGGATGAACAGGTTGTTAGAGGGGCCACAGTAACCCCAGATCTTAGAAAAGCTACAGTAACCCCAGATCTTAGAAAAGAAACAGAACAAAATCAGTTGCTAACAAATCCAAGTTACGAAGAACAAGAACAGACAATTCCGAAAAGAATGGAAGAAGAAGGGCCAAATGAAACTCATTATGATAGTATGGAAGAAGACACAGGTGCTCCATTTAAAAATACTAGGCAAGCAACGAAAAGAAGAATGGACAGTCAAAGAGATAAAGAAGTGAAAAGACAGAGGAGAATTAGAGATTATTCAACAAGCGGAGTCGATATACCTCTACTGGAAAGATCCTTAAGAAAGAGTGATCGACAAATTAGGTGGGATGTTGAACGGAAGAGATTAGCGGCAGCTAAAGAGAGACATACAGACGAAGAAGAAGAAATGGATGAAAAGTCAGAGTCAAGTAGTAGTATGGAGGAGACTAGTAGGTTGTACGAAGAAGAAGATGTTGATATAGAGTTAGCACTTATTCAGAGAAACTTGGAGTTGTTGAGGAAGTGGAAACGTAAGAGATAGATAAATTGAAAGTACTGCAGATAGCAAGTTATAAGTTTCAAGATTTAAAATTGTAAGTGATGTTTGAAGAAGTATACGAAACGGTGGAAAAAGTGGTCTTGAGATATTAGTACAATGGGTGAATGTATTTTTTTTATTGATGTTAGAAATGCCGTGTTTAAAGATAGGGGTTAACAAGTTATAGTAATAATAGACAGGACAGATCACAAGTACGTTGATAAGTAGAGGATGGCTACTACATTGAGTTAATGTTGGATATAGGTTACAGTGCTTACTTAAGAGCTTATTCAGGATGTTATGTGCTGTTAAGAGATAATAAATAGATAATTGTGGATTACTGATTTGTTTATGTAGATAGAACAGATATGTTCATAATGGATCTGTAGTTAACAGATATACAGATGGAATGTTTAGTCTTCTCGGTCATATAAATACTGGTTATGCGTTATTTTACTTAGTATGAGAGCCTAATGCTGGTGGGCCAATGTACGTAGAAATTTTAAGAGAGTTAAAATTGTGTTGAAAACTGGGTTTATGAAGTCTAAGTTTTATGAGTTATGAGTCATATAGGAAATGTTTTTATGCTTGAGTTGCTACTAGAAAATGAGGGATATTGTTTGGTTGTTTTATTGAGCCTAAGTTGTAATGCCTCATAATAAGTTTGTTTTCATAATTTGGTCTTGATAAATGATTGTTATTGATTGATTAATTGATTTAGAGTAGAGTGATTGTGTTCTTAGCATTTGACTTGATAAAAACTATTGGTCCGTAAAAGTGTCCAATAGTGATAGGTAGAATAGAATATTTTACTCTGATTTGATAACATGCATGTTATGTCATTTTAATGTTTTTTTTCAGATTTAATTTGGGGTTGTGTTCATTTTATTTCGATTACATGAATGGTTTGATATATGGAGTTACATGGTTATAAAGTTAGTTAAGTAACTTTAAGTTTAAAATGGATGAGGTTTTGCTTAAGTTTTTTCGTTCAGAAAAGAGTTGATAAAAAACTAATTTATCCATTGATATAAGGTAGGGGGAAACTTAAGAGTAAATAGTTAAGCTCATCAACTACTGGGAAACTATGGTTGGTGAACGTGTGTGCACGAATGGATAGACGTATCCAGGGCTTGCACACACGTCACTGTATTTATAAAATAGCATGATGGGATGTACGGGGGCAAGATATAGGTGCTGTGAAATACCAGCTTTAATTATATTAAAGGCGTTCATAAAATATGAACATGGGCTCATGGTAAAAGGTGAAGTAACAAAAGTGGAACAGAATTGTGGTTGACAATGTCAATCTGAAATACACATGAGAACTTATCCCAAATTGTTTTATAACGAACAATGATATATTTCTGTTTTAAAAAAATTATTTTACAAAATTTTTTTTATTGGCAAGGGAGGTAAAGGGTGATTGTCTTAAATGTACATTTACTGTATGTCCATGTGGTCATGTCGTGTATTCATTCTTTATGTTCTTTATTAGGTGCGCACCGCTTCTTTACTTTGTCTAACTACATTGTTTTTGTGCGTCCTGGGGTTTGAAAGAATGAGAAATTGTATAAGGTAAAAGATTTCGATAAAGAATTTATGAGCTGTTCTTATGATATGTATATTTGATACAGGAACAAGACAGAACCAGAAATGAAGAATTATGTAGTAGATAACTATATAATGTTCGGGATGTAGAAAGGAAAGAAAAACTGTTTGGATTAACAGGGTTATCATACGGGGTATTATATAAATAAAAGTCGAAGAAGAAGTATATGGGGGGAGGTTTTATTAGCAGACCATATCACTGGGAGAAGAAGTAAAAGAGATATTATTTACTCAAACTTGATTTTTAGGGAAGATTAGAATACAAAGAGGGAATAGAGTATGGGGATTGGGAGTAAAGATTTTTCCTTTAAAAGGAAAATTCTTTAATTAACATGGGGAGGTGTAACAGTATTGGGTATTATTAAGATCTAGTGGGAAACACAGATACAGCACGATTGAGCATCGAGAGTGAAAGGGTGAGAGATGCTCAATCGTGACGTATTGGGTTGGTATAGGCAGTTAGGACCCGGCCATAGTAGGGAGTGGAGGTGTACATCGAAGCTTTGTTATATTACGCCAATAAACGTTCTGCAAACAAGCAAACAACATGCCTTCGTCTTCTTACACACTGTTATACGAACTGACAGTATACCACAACAAGCAATGGTGTACAGACCAAATGGAATCGGAAGTAGAGGCTGACCATGTACACAATAGACTGAGGGAATAACAAAGTCCATGGGAATCTCGATACATGAATCTCTCCCGCTGTTTATGCTTCACCTCAACACCACAAGGTACAAGAGGAAAATGATGAGATGAGATGAATGATGATAATCTATGTTGATAATATATAATTGTTTCTTTTTTCCTCCCTGCCAGGTTCTGTCATTCAAGACAAACTGCCCCCATTGTGGGTCGCCCTGTGATACAAACATGAAGCTTGTCAGTATCCTTGATCTTGTTATCCGTCAGCTGTAAACACGGATTAGGATGTGTATGTTTATATATGTAGTTGATCCACTCTTGTTTTGTACAACTTGAAGAATTGGAGACTAGTGATGACCTGTGGTTCCATTCATATCATAGCAAGCCACTAAGGAGGATTGGCATTCACAAAGTAATGGCAAACTACTGTACGTTAACTTGCCAAGAAATCATAACAGCAAAACAATACTGGGGTTGACTTTGACGTCCGGTAAGGATATGCAGGTAACTTATAAAAAAAAAACATACTGCCAACATAGAAGTCAAACATTCAACCCCATTCCTACGGCGTATGAATGATTCTGGTTCAGCAAGTCAAAATGGTGTATATGTGAAATAAAGGGGCAAGGTAGCATCAATAGCTGCCTAAATCATATCAATCTTGGGTCCTGCACACCAGCTCTGACATTGTTATCACCTGTATGAATGTGTAACCGTCTTATCTGTTCTCATCTCCTGAATCAACCTCAATGTTACTAATCTCTGTCTTTAATTCTCTTTCTTCTGTGTTTTTTCCCACTATTTTGTTTATCATGTGGGTTCCAGACAAGGAGTTTCTAGTTACACTAACCTCAGGTTTCCTCGGTGTGTATCCCATCCAGTGTCAGCATCTCTTCCTTACCTCTTGATTCACCGGAGTGTGTTTAGTTCTCTCCATGTCTACAGGCTGCGCTGAATGGGAAGTGCAATATTGTATCCACAACAATTTGTGAACTAGCAGTGTGATAATCCACGTCAATGGCTCTAGTGCTAAGAGGTAGAAGAAGTGCCTGGGGGTTTGTGGTGAAAGTAGGTGGGTAATGTTTGGTGCAGGAAAGCCTGGCATATGATACCACATCTAGTCTGGGAATGGAGGTGGAGTGTTCCTGCTGGCTGGAGGACAAACAATACATACATGTTGTAATTGTAACAAACTCAACAAACTATGATGAGAAAGGTGAAGACAGGCATGCTTCAGGCAGAGTGGCAGGCTTCCATTCAGCAATCCAAAATAGAGTGCCTGTTGAAAAGATTGGCTGGGTCTGTACTCCCTCAGTGGGGTATTGGTTCATGATAAGGCAGATGTGGTAGGGGCCCTTGGAAATTGTGTGTATAGTGCAGAAGAATGGGTGGATCATCACAGTTTTGAAAGAATGGTGCAGGGAGTGATCAGAGGATCTAGCTGACACTCAAAACTCTGAGGAAATATCAGACGGACACATAATCACACTGCTACTGGTACCATTTATTATTGGACTCTTTGCCGGCTGTTGTAGATGAGGACGGAACATGTATGGGAATGTCCTGAGTGCTGTGATGTTGGTTTTGGATTCATCTCTAGTAATTCACTCCATGGTTTATCCAGATAACAGGCCCAAGAAATTGTCACCACCCACATATGTGATGTACAGAATATGGTTGTCCCTTTAGAAGGGCTGGCATCTAACGGAGTGAGGTTGTTGAAACCCAGTACCAAAATACTATCTCTGTGCGTATTATATGCAGAGCTCGCCTTTCCCTCTCCAAGCCTACAAACCAGCTGGATGTACGAGACTATTATCGAGCTTCACATCTTAGAGAGGCTTATTAGGAATATCTAGGTCATGACTCAGCACAGTTGGACAGGCTGGGAGTCGGCCTGGGTTGGTCAAGTCGGCTCCGCAGGTTTGAGGTGTTGGACTGGCTGGGAGTCTGAATGGCTGGGGGTCAGCCTGGCTGGGAGTCTGAATGGCTGGGGTTCAGAATGGCTGGGAGTCTTAATGGCTGGGGTTCAGAATGGCTGGGGTTCAGAATGGCTGGGGGTCGGCCTGGGATGGTCATGTCAGCTCCATGAGTTTGAGGTGTTGCATTGTCTACAGACTAGTCCAGTGTCCAGGGGGAGAGAGGTCAGGCTTCATTTAAGAGTTGGGGGTTAACATGGTCGCATGGATCAGAGCACTTGCTGTTAAACTTCCAGTGTGCTGATGCTGAGGTAGCGGGTTCTTCTTCTTCTGCGTTTTCCGTAGTTTTTTTTTCTGGACGTGATTGCGTTGTGCCTGTTTACAGCAGAGCTACATTCTTCGCGCCGTTAGGCCGACACATCCTGACTTCTGCGGGCATTTGTTGACTGGGATAACCTTCCCGGGGAGGTAGCGGGTTCAACACCTGCACTGGTCAGGTGGACTAAAATGTTGACTTCTCATCAACATGGGGGATGTAAATTATAAATATCTCAGAAGTCGGAGTGGGTTCGCCTGGTGGTGAGGGACATTGGTAACAGGAAAATCTACTCCACAAGAAAAAAAATCAGACCTGTGCACTTCTCAGTGGTGGCAACTACCAGACATAGTAGCAGATGTATGGACTACGCTTGAGTTCAAAACGAGTGAATAAAAACAAAGCGAAAAATAATTTGAGAGTTATGTTTCTTGAGGTGGCCCCAAGATATCCCCCACTTTAAGGAGGTGGTCATCATGTGCACTACCTGCGATAAGTGTGGACACAGAGACAATGAGGTCAAGAGTTCAGGGGGCATTGAAGAGAAAGGTCAAACCATGGAGCTGGAGATTAAGGATCCTGTGGATATGGCCAGAGATGTTTTGAAGGTTTGTTTGTCAGATTTTGTTATTTTTAAGATTTAGGTCGTGTTGGGCTTGTTAATTTACAATTATAAATGGAACAGGGTAATTGTAAATTTGCGGGCACACTGGCGAAGTTGATGGCAAACTGCATCAGTCATGTCATGAGCAGATGGACGTGGGTTCAATACCTGGGCTCATTGCTTGCTAAAGTGAAGGAAAGATTGGCCAGCTATTCCTGCTTGCTCTCAGGAATACAAACGTGATGATGCTGTCACATCACAGGCTCGTAGCAGCAAACTGCTTTGGGACCAATTCATTATTACATTAAAATTGTAGATCATCATCATCAAGTGCCCTGCCAGCTGGCATAGACGTTCATGGCTCTCCACAGATCTCGGTCTTTGGTGTTCTGGGTCAACTCTGCTGATGATTTATTTATTTATTTAATTAATTAATTAATTTATTTATTTTTATTTTCAAAGGGTTCAGAATTGGGCACGCAGGCCCGTCTGACATTCTGCCCTTCTTCTCTATTTCCTCTCATACATTCTTTCATTCAGCATCTCTTATGAAGCAATTCTTTGACAACAAAAGAACAATAAGCATTAAAACGCATGAAAAATAATCAATAATACATGACTCGTTGAGGCAATGTTTAACATGGATCATAAATACCCAGGGTGGGTGTAACGTGCCACACATATGGGAATGTTTTGGCTAGTTGTCGTTCGAGATAATTTACCATTATTATTGTCTTTGTTGCTGTTTTTTTTTAAAGGGGGCATGTAGTCTGTCCTGAGGTAGTGTTCAAACAGGTTGCGACTGTTGGTATAATGATTGGTGGCATCTTTGATTTCTTGTGGAAGATTATTCCACAACTGAGTGGAAGAGTATGCTAAGCTTGTTTTATATAAGTCTATCCTAGGTTTTGGGACATGAAGTATATTTAGTCGTTCTGAATAGTCGTTCATGATAATCCTCCATGCCACCGTCTCAATCCATCCAGCATCATTTCTCTTTGTCTGCCTCTGCCTCTCCTCCCATTGATCTTTCCAGTTATCACAATGTTCTCCAATGCCTCTCTTCTCATCACATGACCAAAGAAAGCTGTTTGTCTATTTCTTATTGTTGCATATAGTGTTCTAGTTTCATTAGCCTCTTTCAGGCAATCGTTGTTAGTTTCCCTGGCAGTCCAAGGAATTTGCAACATCTCTGTTGCTTCCAAGTTCTTCCTAATTGTTCATTTACATTACATTGCAAGATTCACTGACATACAACAAAATAGGTTCTATACAGCATTTCTGCACTCTCTTACATTCAATGATAGCGACTTACTGCATAAAATACTCTTCATTTTCTGAAATGCAGCTTTTGCCTGTCCTATTCTGCTCTTAATCTCTCGTTGTACATCTTCCATCTGATGTTATAAATGACCCCTAGGAATTTAAAATTATGCACTTGGTTAAGAGTGTTCTCTTCTATTTCCATTTCACATTTTGGTGTCACCTTTTTCTTTGATATCATCATTGTTACTGTTTTCCTGATGTTCAAGGAGAGTCCTTTCTTTGCACTCTGTTACTACAATTGTTGTAGATTATTTGCATTATCAACCACCAATACTGTGTCATCTGCATAAATCATAAATAATTTACGTAATAATGATTAATTTTTAGTAATCATAAGTAAGTACAAAGTAGTAAGTAATGTAGTAATCTTGAATTATCAAATTATTATAATAGATAAATATAGTTATAAATAATCAAATAGTTAAAAATATTATATAAACAATCACAAAATAGTAAATAATTAAACAGTCATAAATAATCAAAAATGAATTTGCCATGTCTGCAGAGTGAAACTGCCAGTGTTCGGATCCCAGAGCTCGATTTTGAGATGGAGATGGGAACCTTGGGCGGGAAGTTTACCACCGTCGAAGGCTTGCTGCTGGACATCAAGTCACAGGTTTGTGTCCTTCTTCTGGTTTTGTTGCATGTGTTTTGGCATCCCATAATATTTCATACTTAATTATAAAGTGGTTTGGACATGGTGTGAGAAAGAAGTCTGACCAGCTACCCACTAGGTACTTTTATTGCCTGTGCGCTGATGAGTTTTTCTGCCCAGGTTGTGCAGGTGTCCGAGGCTGCTGCACTTCTTTGGGCACTAGATTGTGACAAGACTGATGTGGTGAATGCTCCCAGGGATTAAGTAGATAGTGCTGCAACACAGCCCACAAGATTCAGTGAGAGTGAGTGGAAGGCCTGGATGACACCTGTAGGGGAAGATGTAGACCGGTGTTCAGTCAGGCTGCCATGGGGCCTTCAGCATGGTAACGCATTGTTGGCTACTGAAGAATTGAATTGAGCTCGTACGAGACTTCCTATCCATTACAGGCTGTTGAGCTGTTTAGGCCTTTGGAATTTTTTTGCTTTTGACGACGATATGCTTATGCATTTTCCTCATGTTGGACTGGTAGTACATGGTTTTGCCGCCCAGCTACTAAGTGTGTGGAGTGAAATTGTGAGCTGTGGATTTTGTGTAGAATGCTTTTGCATCTGTCCATGGTGATTTGTATTGTGAACTGCATGTTCAGAAAAATGGTGGACAGCAAGTTGCTGAACTAGATGGTTTTGCCTTATGCAGTAATGTATGTGCATCTGCTGGTTTTCTAGTGACTTCCATTTCAATCAACATACGATCTGTTGCTTAGTAAATCTCATCTTGTTCCTTTTGTGCCTTGTGGTGTCAAGGTGAAGCATAAACAGCAGGAGAGTGCTCTTTTATGGGCTTCATATATGGAGATTTCCATGGTCTCTCTTATTCCCTCAGTTCATCATTTACGTGGTCGGCTTGTTCTTCTGGTTCCATTTGGCCTGTACATCATTACTTATTGTGGTATACTGTCAGTTGGTAGCCTAGTGATGTGGCCGAACCATTTCACTTGCTGTTTTCTAGCGCTTCTATTACCCGCATTTAAGTCCTGATTTCGTTCATAATTTCTGATTTTCTCTCCTCTTGACACAGTTAGTATTCTTCTGAGAAATCTTTTTTATTGTTTGGTAATTTTTTTCCCCTTCTTTTTGTCATTGTCCAAGGTTTGATACGTAACATAGAATTGGTAGAAAGATTGTGTTGTAGAATACTTTTTTATTATCTGCTGATACATATTTGTTCTTTAGTATTGGTGCCATTTGTCCAGTGAGTTGATTTGCCTTATTCATCTTCACTATCTTGTCTTCTGATTTGCCATTTGATGGTATTGTACTTCCTAAGTACTTGAAGTTCTTTATCTGTTTCAGGGGGTGTTCTTTTAGATGGATCTTTGCTTAGTAAATAATGGATGAAATATTAATCGCAAGTAATATAATGAAACTTGATATATCTAATAGATCTTGTACGTTTGACTGGTAACTTATCGTTCATAATCAACATCATGTCCACAGCTCAAGGAATCCAATCCTTTCTTTCGTGGGGACTCATCGCAGCCGAATATGCACTCCAAGCTGCTTGAGTTTTGCAGCAAGATTGATGATGTAAGTAATAGCCTTAGTTGAGGTAGTTGTCTAAGTTGATGAAGTAAGTTAAGTTGTTGCCAGCAAGCAACAGTGTGCTAATCCAATGTAAACAAGGATCTGTGATATGCAGTTTCGACCAGGGAGCCACGCACTTCTCAATGTGGGTCTAAGACTAGTTAGCCATGCCCTGACTGTTTAATCATGCCGATTCTTAGTAGGCGAACCATGCTACCGTGCTTGTGTCACCACCAGGTTTGACGTGATGTTCTCATGATGGAATGGCTCGTAGAATCATTGGTAACTTGATCTCCAGATTGAATATTTCAACTTTGACACAGGAGACAAACAAAGTGACTGCACAAATAATTGTAGCAACCAGACGCAGGTGCAGTTTTCGATAATATTTAAATTGTAATCTATCGGCTCGTACACTTCACATCTCTAGTATTCACACAATGGTTCCATACTAAAATCATGACAATCTACAACACTTATGAAGTACATTTATGCAACTATCACTCCAAATGTGGCGGCCGTATACTCTGGCTATTGCCACAGCAAGTCTAACCCACGGTCCGCACTTGTCTGCGGTCAAACGCTGAATGTCCTTCAAGCAGACACTGTCACCTGCTCAGCGACTCATGGCGCATTTCATGCCATGTGATAAGCGCTCACAACTGAGTCACTTCTCACGGTCTAGTACGTGACAGGGCCAATTCTTGATCTATGCCATGACCACCAAATTGAGTCATGGCAGTTGTCTTAGTTGATGAAGTTGTTGCTTCACTCCTTTCAGTATCAGAAGGTTTCATAGCAGACAGTGAAGAGGGGAAATAACTGCCATGAAACATTACATAACTTTCTGATTGGCTATACACACAGTTGAAGCCAGATTTCTGGAATATGCCAGATTGGTTATACATGCAGTTGTGGCTAGGTTTCTGGGGTATGCCAGGGTGGCTATACATGCAGTTGTCGCCAGGTTTCTGGAGTATGCCAGGGTGGCTATGCATGCAGTTGTGGCCAGGTTTCTGGAGTATGCTCTGACCAAATATATAGTTACCGATCAGGATCCGAACTGTGGCTTTCAATTTGTATGTTTCTTGTGCGTCCTCTAGTCTCTATTTCTGTCTTCTACTTCTGTGAGCACCAAACAATACATGATGTTTATTTATGAACTGTCTTAGTGGCCTCCTAGGTTTCCCCAATTGATATCTCTTGTCTGGAACCCATAAGTCAAAGAAATTAGTGCTGTCGTCATTTGGAGGTGACAGGCTCGAATCCCGGTCAGTAACTACAGCTTTCCATTTTTATGTTATCAAGTGTGCCCTCTAATCTCTAATTCTGCCTTCTATTTCTATGAGAGCCAATCAATACATGTGTGTTTATTTATGAAAGGAAAGGGAGACATAAAAGAACACGGAGAAGAAAATTACAGGCAAAGGTGAATAATACTGGGAGGGTATGGAAGGAGCTGCAGGATAGCAAAAGCTGGGACGGCTTGGTGTGGGAGGGTTGAGGATCTGTGCCCTAATATAAAGGACAGAAGAAGGTTGTGATTCAGCACTCCACATGTGGGTTGGCTAGGATTAGACCCGTGTGGATCATTGTCCTCTACATCTTCTAGTTATTTCTTTGTTATTGACTCCAATCTGTGTCCATCGAGAATCTGTCTCATCTCATGTCATCTCATCTCATCGTGTTCCTCTTGTTCCTTGCGGGGTCAAGGTGAAGCATAAATAGCTGGAGAGTGCCTGTTTATAGGCTTCATATATCAAGATTCCCGTGGACTCTGTTATTCCTTTTGTCCATCGTTTACATGTGTTATTCGTTTTGTCCATCGTTTACATGCGTTATTCCTTTTGTCCATCATTTACATGGCCAGCATTTTCTTCGTGTTCCATTTAGTATATACATCATTGCTTGTTGTGGTATACTGTTAGTTGGTAGGCTAGTTGTGTGGCCAAACCATTTCTCTTGCTATTTTTGAATAAAATCTAGCGCTGCTATAACCCCCACTTTAGTCCTGATTTCTTCATTTCTGATCTTATCTCTTCTTGATACATTGAGCATTCTTCTCAGGAATCTCATTTCCATTGTAATTTTTCTCTGTTTCTGTCATTGTCCAGGTTTGGCTTTGATAGCATAAAGTTGGTAGAAAGATTGTGTTGTAGAGTGCTTTTTAGTATCTACCGATACGTGTTTGTTCTTTAGTATTGATGCCATTTCTCCAGTGAATTGCTTTGCCTTATTGCATCAATTTTCAGTCTCATCTTCTGATTTGCCATTTGATAATATTATACTTCCTAAGTACTTGTGCTGTTTACTTGTTTAAAGGGGTTTTCTTATTGATGAATCTTTGTTGCTGTGTAGGAATCTGCATTACTGTAAACTGGAATCGCGTACTGATTATTTCCATATGATTTCCTACCCAGATTGTGGAAGGCAGATTGAATGGCTATCACTTTGTCCTTGATGACCCCGCAGGCAATAGTTTTATCCAGGTAAGTGGGTTTTGGCCGGCATCTGCGGGTTTAGGGTCGATGAATGTAGATTCACAATCCCACTTACCAGGTTTAAAAATACCTGCAGGTGATGTGCTTTCAGATTTGTAGTGCGTTGATTTTATCAATGATGTAGATGATGATTGTTCATTAAGCAATGGCAAACTCATCATTTTCATTATCAAGTGCCTGTTTTTCACTTGGAAGCCTTGTATATGTGATGTTATAGAAGAATGCTGAAAATTCCTGGTACAACTGAAGTGAGAAATCTGGACATTTTAAGGGAAGCTAAGTCGCAAAGACAACTTGTCACAAACATTAGAACGAGGCAGTCATCATTTTTGGGCCACATTATGGCAAGCTACTTCACACAATATTACCTAGAAAATCACAAGCAGTGAACCAATGCTAGGGGTTGATTGCAACATCCTGGACATGACATGCACCTAGCTTTAACTGGGTTTAAGTAAACTCTCTGGACCACTGCGTCAACTAAATAGACGATAACATTGCAGTTAAAGACAAATTTCAAGCAAAAAGAGAAGAAGAAATTGAGTTTCAGAGATGGTAGAAACTGTATTATCCTTAGTGGTTCTATGATTCTGTGCCGGCATGGTGGCAGTTGCAGAAATGAGATGATTTATACGGTATGTTCTGTGAAGTTGAGTCAAGAATTGACATCACAACACTCAGGACATTCCCATACATGCTTCAATACACCTGCAACAGCCAGCAAAGAGTCCCAATACAAATGATCCCAGTAGCAGTCTAATTATGGGTCTGTCTGGCCTTTCCTCGGAGTTCTGAGTGTCAGCCAGATCCTCTGGTCACTCCCTGTGGCACCATTCTCTCCAGGCCGTGATGATTTATTCTTCCGCACTATACATACAATTCAAAAGGGCCCCCAACCACGTCTACCTCATCATGCACCAATAGCCCACCCAGCTGTGCAGACCCAGCCAATCTGTCTTCTCTTTCTTCCTCGTCTCTCCCATCTTCTCTGTCTCCTCCATACTCTGTCTTCCAGTGTGGTTTCTACTAGGGTGCTATGTCTTTTACTGTGGTCAAAATATTTAACTCGTCTCCATTTTATTTTTTGGGTCTTTGACTACATTTGATTGTTTTTGTTTACATGAAATACGATCTAATCTATTTATCCATATTTCCAGTCTTCATTTCAACTTTTCGATGGCTTGTTTATTGTCCAGGTTTCCGCACAATATATAAGTGTTGAGTTTACATAACATTTGACAATTCATGTTTAACGTGTTAATAAACTTGCGATGTTATATTGTTTTCATGTTGTTGAAAATAGTTTTTAGCAATCCCATTCTCTTCTTAATCTCTATTTCACTTCTGTCATTATCTGTTACAACATGTGCAAGATAGGAGAAACATGTTACTTGTTCTAGTATTTCCCCATTTGCTACTGGCCCTTGGCCGTCTTCACAGATGGAAGTTTGTTACATTGTTCTTTAACAACAGAAATGATGTCAGCTCCATAGCACAAAGCCTGAGCTGAATTTAGAGACCACGTGTTGCCCATGCAACATGATCCTTCTCTCGGCCTGCCTAGTTTACTCCAGAAGAAAGGTAACGCCAATACATCTGGAACAAGACAAGCTGCCTGATCAGCGAAGTAATACTCTGTCTGCCTGTCAGAGCTTTGATCCTAGACCAGCTGCTGACCAAGGCTTAGGACCTGGTCTACCATGCCATGACATTTAGTTTTTAGGTTGCATCTCCTCCGCCTGAAACCTTTACGGCACAATGTTGGGTGTTGGGTTTGATGAGCGATGCCCAACATTCAGATACATTATTGGCCTCTCCTTTCCATTGCAAATTATCAGTTTTCATTTATATAATGATATAATTTGTGTTAGCAGTATTTATTGTACCTCAAAATTAATCCTTTTTTTTACTTTGTTGTTCCGATCAGAGTTTGTGTGCACCGGACCCGGATCCGCAGCTGGTTGTGACGCACTACACGCGTTCCTGGGAACAGAACGAGGAACTGGGACTCAATGACATGAAGACAGAGAACTACGAGGAGTCATAAAATCAATGCCAGACCTTTTCTCTTGTCCATTTGTTTTACATGTAGGAGATACAACATAACTACAGCTATGCTTGTGCTATGTGATACATAACTACGGCCATGTTTGTGCTATGTTGTATGATTTTATCTTGACAATGAATCGTAGACAGAGAACTACGAGGAGTCATAAAATCAATGCCAGACCTTTTCTCTTGTCCATTTGTTTTACATGTAGGAGATATAACATAACTACAGCTATGCTTGTGCTATGTGATACGTAACTACGGCCGTGTTTGTGCTATGTTGTATGATTTTATCTTGACAATGAACTTGCGATTAATGAAAACTTCACCGAGTTTATTGGGGATTTATTTTTATGTTGTGATGGTGCTTTCTTTTTCTTCTTGTCCCTTCTTCCTCTTCCTTCTTTTTGTTACTTCTGTCTCATTATTGTGTCTTCTTCTTCCTTTTTTTTATTGTGTATTTCCTTTTACTTGCTCCTTCTCCTTATTCTGTCTTCTTCCTTCTTTTTTTACTTTGTTCTTTCGTCTTATTCTTCTTCCTGCTTTTTATATTCCTTCTTATTCTTCCTCATTCTTCTTTTTCTTCTTCCTCCTTCTTCTAGTTCCTTCTTCTTTCTTCCTCTTCCTCCGGCGAGTTCAGGTCACAGGTCATGCAACAGCTGTAGCTCTGTCAGGGCATCAGATCTCTAAATCATTCTCAAACAGCCAAACATGTCCTTCAAAACTGGAATGCAGCGAAAAATGCCAAGCAAGAAATCCTGCAATATTTTGTTGATGGCGTCTGTGGAAACTCACTAGGGGAATACATTGTTTTAAACCATTGAAGCCACTCCAAGGTGTCCTTTAATATCTACTTCTTGTACACTACTTCTATGAGTGCTAATCAACACCTTTGAATTATTTTTGTGCTGTTCATCTTAAGTGTTCTGCAGGATGAGGTAGTCACTCTCACTCCAACCCTCCGGGAGTATCAGTGGCCAACTGGTTACAGACCTGCCTCGTGCTCTGAAGGTTGTGGGTTCAATTCCAGGCTAGGTTATTCGGTTCACGAGTTCAGTTTTCTATGAGACTACTAGGGGTTGTCGCTGGAGCTGCAAACAAATTGTTAACCTAGGCAGCATGGCCGAATGGATAAGAGAATTAACTCTTAAACTTCCGGTTGCTGATGTCGAGGAAAGAGCCTGTGGTCTGGCCCAGAGAGCTGGGGTCACAGAGGAAAGAGCTGCGGTCTGGCCCAGAGAGCTGGGTTCACAGAGGAAAGAGCCTGCAGTCTGGCCCAGAGAGCTGGGGTCACAGAAGCTACTTGCCTGCGGTCTGGTCCATAGAGCTGGGGTCACAGAGGAAAGAGCCTGCGGTCTGGCCCAGAGAGCTGGGGTCACAGAGGCTACTTGCCTGCGGTCTGGCCCAGAGAGCTGGGGTCACAGAGGAAAGAGCCTGCGGTCTGGCACAGAGAGCTGGGGTCACAGAGGAAAGAGCCTGCAGTCTGGCCCAGAGAGCTGGGGTCACAGAGGCTACTTGCCTGCGGTCTGGCCCAGAGAGCTGGGGTCACAGAGGAAAGAGCCTGCGGTCTGGCACAGAGAGCTGGGGTCACAGAGGAAAGAGCCTGCAGTCTGGCCCAGAGAGCTGGGGTCACAGAGGCTACGTGCCTGCAGTCTGGCCCAGAGAGCTGGGGTCACAGAGGCTACGTGCCTGCGGTCTGGCCCAGAGAGCTGGGGTCACAGAGGCTATGTGCCTGCAGTCTGGCCCAGAGAGCTGGGGTCACAGAGGAAAGAGCCTGCGGTCTCGCCCAGAGAGCTGGGGTCACAGAGGAAAGGGCTGCGGTCTGGCCCAGAGAGCTGGGGTCACAGAGGAAAGAGTCTGCAGTCTGGCCCAGAGAGCTGGGGTCACAGAGGCTACGTGCCTGCAGTCTGGCCTAGAGAGCTGGGATCACAGAGGCTACGTGCCTGCGGTCTGGCCCAGAGAGCTGGGATCACAGAGGCTACGTGCCTGCGGTCTGGCCTAGAGAGCTGGGATCACACAGGAATGGCTGGCTCAGAAACTTCCACCTTGAAGTTAGACGTGTCAGTCAAGAGGTATCTAGTCTTAGAATGGAGGTGGAGGCCGTTCCGCTGGCTACAAACAGCGCATGCATGTCCTGAGTGTAGCAGACTCACAAAGTATGATTCAGGGAGAGGTCCTCCATGCAAAAATCAAACAGGGCATCTGATGGATTTTCCCCCAGGACACGCTGGTGTGGTGGGAAATGAGCAGGCGGACAGATTGGCTGGGTCTGCACTGCTCAGTGGGGTATTGGTGTATGATAAGGCGGGTGTGGTCGGGGCCATTTTGGATTGTGTGTATAGTGCAGAAGAACAGTTAGATCATCACGGCTTGGAGAGAATAGTGCTGGAGGTGGTGACCAGAGGATCTGGCCCACACTCAAAACTCCAAGTAAAGGCCAGATGGAGTCATATAATCATACCGCAACTGGCACCATTAGTATTGGGACTCTTCTCTGGCTGTTGCAGATGGAGAAATGTCCTGAGTGGTGTCATGTCAGTTCTTGGCTCAACTCATTCAAAGAGTGCTTCTGGCACAGCTTAGCTGTAACTAATTCATGAGACCCAACATCTTCTGGTGACGCATGAAGAACAAAAACATTCACCCTCATTCTGTTGACAAAGAACAAGAACACCCCTCGCTCATTCTGTTGATGATGGAGGAAGAACACCAATCTACACAACAGTTTCAGTTATTCACCACAAGTCACATGTAACATCGCTTAAGTGGTTGTAGTGATTATTATTCATAAATATCAACAAATGTTAAGACACATCAAACATGTTTTTCATCCATTTATTCATATCTTTCCCCTTCTACCCTCAGATGAAATGGTATTATGTAGTCTTGTTTAACCTGTCCCCTTCTACCTTGGGTTTAATAGCTATCTGGCAGCCATGTTTTAACCTTTCTAGTGACCTAGCTATCATATTTTAGTCTTTCTAGTAACCCAGCTGTCATGTTTTATCCTTTCTATTGACCTAGCTGTCATGTTTTATCCTTTCTATTGACCTAGCTGTCATGTTTTAATCTTTATAGCGACCTAGCTGCCATGTTTTATCCTTTCTAGTAACCCAGCTGTCATGTTTTATCCTTTCTATTGACCTAGCTTTCATGTTTTATCCTTTCTATTGACCTAGCTGTCATGTTTTATCCTTTCTATTGACCTAGCTGTCATGTTTTAATCTTTCTAGCGACCTAGCTGCCATGTTTTCTCCTTTCTATTGACCTAGCTGCCATGTTTTATCCTTTCTATTGACCTAGCTGTCATGTTTTATCCTTTCTATTGACCTAGCTGTCATGTTTTAATCTTTCTATTGACCTAGCTGTCATGTTTTATCCTTTCTAGTAACCCAGCTGTCATGTTTTATCCTTTCTATTGACCCAACTGTCATGTTTTATCCTTTCTATTGACCTAGCTGTCATGTTTTATCCTTTCTATTGACCTAGCTGTCATGTTTTATCCTTTCTATTGACCTAGCTGTCATGTTTTATCCTTTCTATTGACCTAGCTGTCATGTTTTATCCTTTCTAGTGACCTAGCTGTCATGCTTTATCCTTTCTATTGACCTAGCTGTCATGTTTTATCCTTTCTATTGACCTAGCTGTCATGTTTTAATCTTTCTAGTGACCTAGCTGTCGTTTTATCCTTTCTATTGACCTAGCTGTCATGTTTTTATCCTTTCTATTGACCTTGTTGTCATGTTTTAATCTTTCTAGTGACCTAGCTGTCATGTTTTATCCTTTCTATTGACCTAGCTGTCATGTTTTAATCTTTCTAGTGACCTAGCTGTCATGTTTTATCCTTTCTATTGACCTAGCTGTCATGTTTTATCCTTTCTATAGACCTAGCTGTCATGTTTTATCCTTTCTATTGACCTAGCTGTCATGTTTTATCCTTTCTATTGACCTTGCTGTCATGTTTTATCCTTTCTATTGACCTAGCTGTCATGTTTTATCCTTTCTATAGACCTAGCTGTCATGTTTTATCCTTTCTATTGACCTAGCTGTCATGTTTTATCCTTTCTATTGACCTTGCTGTCATGTTTTAATCTTTCTAGTGACCTAGCTGTCATGTTTTATCCGTTCTATTGACCTAGCTGTCATGTTTTATCCTTTCTATTGACCTTGCTGTCATGTTTTAATCTTTCTAGCGACCTAGCTGTCGTGTTTTATCCTTTCTATTGATCTAGCTGTCATGTTTTATCCTTTCTATTGACCTAGATGTCGTGTTTTATCCTTTCTATTGACCTAGCTGTCATGTTTTAATCTTTCTAGTGACCTAACTGTCATGTTTTAATCTTTCTAGTGACCTAGCTGTCATGTTTTAGCCTTTTAGTTGCCTAGCTGTCATGTTTTAGCTTTTTTAGTGACCTAGCTGTCATGTTTTAGCCTTTTTTAGTGACCTAGCTGTCATGTTTTAGCCTTTTTTTTTAGTGACCTAGCTGTCATGTTTTAGCTTTTTAGTTACCTAGCTGTCATGTTTTAGCTTTTTTAGTGACCTAGCTGTCAAGTTTTAGCCTTTTTTTAGTGACCTAGCTGTCATGTTTTAGCCTCTTTTTTTTTTAGTGACCTAGCTGTCATGTTTTAGCCTTTTTTAGTGACCTAGCTGTCATGTTTTAGCCTTTTTTGGTGACCTAGCTGTCATGTTTTAGCCTTTTTAGTGACCTAGCTGTCATGTTTTAGCCTTTTAGTTACCTAGCTGTCATGTTTTAGCTTTTTTAGTGACCTAGCTGTCATGTTTTAGCTTTTTTTTAGTGACCTAGCTGTCATGTTTTAGCCTTTTTTAGTGACCTAGCTGTCATGTTTTAGCCTTTTTTAGTGACCTAGCTGTCATGTTTTAGCCTTTTAGTTACCTAGCTGTCATGTTTTAGCTTTTTTAGTGACCTAGCTGTCATGTTTTAGCTTTTTTAGTGACCTAGCTGTCATGTTTTAGCCTTTTTTAGTGACCTAGCTGTCATGTTTTAGCCTTTCTAGTGACCTAGCAGTCATGCTTTAGCTTTTCCACCTCTACCCTATAATTGACCTAATAGCCAGCTCTAGCGAAGGGATGCAATTCGTAATCCAGCATACCACATTCGAAACACAGCTGCGGGCGATTTGGAAGCATAACACCTCGCGTTGGTTTCCATGCAATGGTATGAGTGCCGGTTGTTCAGAAAACAATGGCAAACTACTGAACGTAAACTTGCCCGGGAATCACAAACAGCCAAAAAATGCTGGGAGTTGACTGCTACATCCTGTAAAAAGATATGCAACTCACTTTTAACTCCATGTCTACATCAATAGTGCTTCATCTGTACTAGGTCATTGCATTATAACGTGTAGTCTTTCCTCTTCTACCCTGGAGTGGATGGAAGGCTACCTAGCAGTCATGTTTAGTCTGTCCCCTTCTAGTCTAGGCAACGCATCATCTTCTCCTTCTACACTAGCGTGTAGAGACACCTTCACATCCTTATTCTGGCAGTAAGGAGGTTGACAGAGATGAATAAAATAGAGGAAACTGCGGGAGGTGGCACAAGATGAGAGGGCTAGCCATAAGTTGGTTGAGGGCATGTGCTGCGTTGGGGAATCTTCTTCTACTTCTTCGTTCATCCGGATTTTTTTTTCTGGATGTGATTGCGTTGTACCTGTTTACAGCAGAGCTGCGTTCTTGCGCCGTTAGGCCGACTTCTGCGGTCTGCGTTGAGGAATAAAGGCCAGAAGTGAGGGAATGAAGAGGTGCTGATGGACCAGGATCCAGCCTTATACTGACCGAATTATGGGCAGAGTGGCTTTGAGGTACAATGTCTGCCTCTAGATCATGCAGACCCAGTTTGCTTCAGGCTGGACTAGTTTTTTAATACTAAAATAAGAAAGGATGGCACATGCCCCCAAATCCTTGGGCAGTGAATCGGAAGTATTGTCTTCTCAGACAAGGATGAACAATCCACTATTCTCACTCAAAAAATCCCTCTACAGGCTGTAAATAAAACAGCATGCCACATTGGCCGTGTCCCAGACTAAACATCAAAATCAGAAATCCTACCCAAACAAAGGGTTTGTTACAGCATGTGTGGTTCTGTTGTAATCTCATTTGGATCCTGGCAGTGCTGCGGAGTTTGTGTGCTGTTCTGGGATTCTTGTGTCATCTATAGGAGGAAACTGAGCACCTAAGGAGAATCAATGGTCATGATCCTTGACCAAAATCAAACCAAACTGACAGAAATCTCTCCAACGGGCAACCTGGGGTACCACGTTCTTTGCTGACATGGTCCTGCCGAGGGTTTGAGTCTTTGCACACTGGTACTGCAAAAGGGTCACAATTATTTTCTCTTGGTGATAATAGACACCATCTCAGCGCCTCTTGTTGCTCTTGTAATCTCTCATCTCATTCCTCTTGTAACTTGTGGTGTCTACGTGAAGTATAAACAGTGGGGAGAGTGCCCATTTATGGGCTTTATATGTCGAGATTCCCATGGACTGTTTACTTAGTCGGCCTTTTCTTCTAATTCTATTTGGTCTGTACATCATTGCTTGTTGTGGTATACTGTCAGTGGTAGCCTAGTTATGTGGTCAAACCATTTCATTTGCTGTTTTCTAATTAAATCTAGCGCTACTATAACCTTTACGTTTGTCCTGATGTTATTATTTCTGCTTTTCTCTCTCCTTGATATATTGAGTATTCATCTCAGCAATCTCATTTCCTTTACTGTTATTGTCCAGGCTAATTCACAGAGAACTGGTGACTCACATTTGAAGACAATCGACTTTCTTGGGGCACATGAGAAGGGGAAACTGGAGTAACAGAGGCAGGGGGGTACTCAGAGAAAAGATACTAGAGAGCATGGCATGGAGGAACATCAATATCAGAAATTATTGGAAGCACATGAGACAGAAGGTTGTTGATAGACATGATGACTAACACGACACAATACCGATACGAGCATAAGAAGATAATAGAATCAGCAACACAAGTCTTAATGAGAAAATGAATAAGATGTTTATATCGGAGAGAGAGGGTATGTTTCGCTAACTTCCCATTAGTCTTAGCAGTCATAATCGAATAAAAACTGTACAAGTGTTAACGGCAAAAAAATATGAAATTATTTATACAAAAATTAATCATCATCAAGTGCCCCGCCAACCATCAAAATCTTCTGTGTTCTTGTCACGGCCATACCTCGTGGCCATGCCATCAAAGTATTTACTTTTCTACCTTCCCCTTGTTATTTTCCTCTCAATCTTACCAGTTGTCATCAAGTTCTGCAATTTATTTATTTTTCATATTGTGTCCAAAACAGTTTGACTGCCTACTTCTAATTTCTCTAATCAGTTTACTGTTTTCATGTGTTTCTTGTAGGACTTAGTCAGTGGTGTTTCTGTCTGCTCATGGTATTCTTTGCATCTTCCTCAAAAACCACAATTCCACAGCCATCAGATGTTTCTCAGCTTGGCTGCTCATTGTCCACGCTTCACATCCATACAAAAGTACAGGCTCTATGTAGCACCCCAACACTCTTTTTCTTGTTGCACATGGCATCTTATTGTTGGTCAGTATGTTTTCTGTCGTGCAACAGGCTACCTTCTCCAAGGAGATTTTTGTTCACATCTCTTCAAGGCATCTCCCATCATGTTTTTCAGCTTGTCTGCTCATTTTCCACACTACTGGTTAGAGAAGTGACGGCTGCAGCAGGATGTAACAATACAACACGAACACAGTTGGGTGTGTGTTTGTTGTAATGTATGCACACCATGTCTGTTAGTTGCGGCTCCAACTTCACGGCAAAAGGTCACCCCAATATGCTCCGTTCCTATGGCAATGAGTATCACACAAAATGCTCCTCACTGCCCCATGTGAAAAGTGGAACAGACAGGAGTCTCAACAAACCAACAGTCTGCACAGGTACACTGTACATAAGGCCGCTGCCAGAATGCCAACACAAAAGTCCGCCATAAAAATACAGTTAATCATCGATGGAAGTGGCAGTCTCTACAACACCAGCGGCCACACATTACTGCATAAGGCAACCCAGTTAGTTCAGCGACTCGCCAGCCGCAATTTTTCTGAACATGCAATTCAGCTACAAACCGTGGACAGATGTAAAAGCACTTCACTTGAAATTCACAGCTTACAGTGTTGCTCCACTCATTTAACTCAGTAGCAGGGCGTCGGAACCACACACTGTGTCTGTGTTTATTATAATTCTCTCACTCGTGTGTGTATATGTGTAGGAATCACGCATACCCAAATGTTTTCATTCAGTACTGGTGTTGCACACCCAGCTGCTTTCTGAGCTTGGAGAGGGGGAGAAGCAGTTCCCCCAGAGATGGCACTTTGATACCAGCTGAAGGGAACAGTGCCTATACCAACATCAAGCCGGTAGATGCAAGTTCTTTTCAGGACTCATAGAGCCTGACCACCAATGAGCTTCGTCATTCGGTTCATAAGTGCAGTTTACTCAGAGACTCCTAGGAGTCGTCGCTGGAGTTATGGAGTATGTGCTGTTTTTGACACTTTTGGCAGGCCGCCCTGCGCAAAGAGACTGGGCCACATGGGATAAACCTGGTGCAATGAAGTCGATCCTCTCGCCTTTTAAACCATGTAAACTGAAGGGTAAACAAACAGCGAGGATTCACAGACCTCCTCTTCCTCTTATTCTGTTTAAACATTCAGACATTCACATCAATACATCCAAAGAAGGCGGAAGTCAACTTGGGCTTTTTGACATCTCCATGGAGTTTGTCGTCAAATGGAGCAGGCATTGACCAAAATGGATTGACAAACAACAATAGTCTACCAATCATAGAAGTAAGAAAAGTGGATACTTTATTTTTAATTCACTGCAAACAAAGAAATTCTGGGAGTTCCAGGGAAAACGTGACATCAGGGTGATTGCATAGTGGCTGTGTTTCCCTAACCTTAACACCAACCGACATTTTGAATTACAACATCTCCATCGGTCTTGCCTGTTGCTGAGCGATATCACCATTACATGATTAATGCCAGTGTTTGGCAGAATGTAAGATGCCATGATGTTGCAGAAAAGCAATGCTACTCTTCTTCATTATAAAAACACACAAGAAGCACAAAACACGCTTGGCGAAATTATCTACACACTTATCGACCACGAAGTGAATCCTGATATCCCTATTCTTAAAATCGACAATCCAACCAGATCTAGGTCAGTGCTAAAAATAACTTTGCAGTTTGTTTGCAGTGAACTAAAAATGAAATACCGAAAATTGTATAAACATTTGCATGACTGTAAACAACAATAAAAACCAAACAAAAAAAAAAACACTTTTCATAAACATTGTTAATCATAAAATGTTCTATTTTTAACATCTACATGAAAGTTAACAGCAGTTTTGAAATAGATCCTAACTTCAACAGTTCACAGCAGTTAGAAAACACGCAGTTATAACAACGAGCAGTTGGGTCGCTTGTTTTTACTGGGCGGCTTGTGTCCGAGCGTTGACCTCACGACCTCATCAAACACCTCCTTTAGGCCTTCCTGTGTCCGAGCTGAACATTCTAGATACCTGAATGCTTTGATGGCCTTGCCCATTTTGATCCCTTCTGATCTGGAAATTATCTGTGGATAAAATGGACATTTGTGGCATGATGGTGTTCCTTCGTGAGTGGTGGAAAATAAATAAGGATAAGTAAAGAGATCCTGTTACTTAAGGAACGTTGGGCATATGGTGCTTCTTGCTGTCTTAACAGACGATAGTTTCTTACATTGTGCTTCAAAAAAAAGCATAATAACTACAACCCATGGCAGTAAGACTAGGGATGGTGTTATACCTCTCCATAACACAACGCCTGGGCTAAATTGTAGAGACCATGTATGTGTTGCCCATGCAGCTTGATCCCTCTCTCTGCCTGCCTAGTTTACTCCAAAGAAAAGGTAACACCAATACATCTGGAACATTATAAGCTGTAGAAGCTGCCAGATCAGCTAGGCATTGCTCTAACTGTCCGCTTGTTGAAGCTTCGATCCTAGACCAGTTCTGACCAAGGCTTAGCACCTGGCCTGCCCTGCCATGACATTTAGTCTTTATGGTGCACTTCCTCACACTAAGGTAAGGCTTGTACCCTCCCAACTGCGCTCCTCCGCCTGAAGTCGTTGGCACAGTGTGGGATGTCGGATTTGGTAAGCGCCACTTAATATTCAATGCTAACACTGTTAGTAACAGAAAGAAGGTAGCACAGTCTACTTTTATATGGTAGCTCAGTCATATCTAACTAAAACCTTACTTTTGCCGTATAATATGATCAAAGTATTTCAGTGTCTGAGAAATTATGCTGTTTTTGAGCCAATTTTCTCGGATATTCAGATCTGGTAGAATTTCAGTATTTTTCTTCTTCTTGGACCATGGCATTCTAAGAACTTTTCTATAGAATGTAAGATCGCCGGGAAGGTTAACCCGGTCAACAAATGCCCGCAGAAGTCGGATGTGTCGGCCTAGCGGCGCAAGAACGCAGCTCTGCTGTAAACAGGCACAACGCAATCACATCTGAAAAAAAAACTCCGGATGAACGAAGAAGAAGAAGAATGTAAGATCAAGAGTCTCAATTTTCTTCTTCAGTGACTGTAAAATAGTCCACAGTTCACATCTGTATGCATTTGCCACAGGAAAGATGCTTTTTGTCAACTCCAGATAAAGGCCTTAGTCATAATACATGACAGACTAGTTGGCATATTTACTTTATTTGTTTTATGTTGTTGTGACATAGCCCCTTCATTCTGACTGTGGTATTATCATCATCATGTGCCATGACGATAATCGTGGGCAGTCATGTTTCACCATCTCACACAATCACCAGAGTTGTGGATCAGTTCTGTATTCTTGTCTCCATTATGCCATGTGGTCAAGCCATCCCGATAGTTACTCATCTTGCCAGCTGTCACCAAGTTTTCTTATTTATTTCTTCTCATAATATGCCCTAAAAAATCTTGACAGTCTACATCTAATTTCTCTAATCAGTTTACAGTTTTCATTTGTTTCTTGTAGGACTTGGACATTGGTTTTTCTATCTTTCCATGGTATTCTTTACATTTTCCTCAGAAACCACATCTCCACTGCCTTCATATGTTTTTCGTCTTGTCTGCTCTTTGTCCACGCTTCACATCCATACAAAAGCACAGGTTCTATGTAGCAATTCAACACTCTTTTTTCTTGTTGCAGCTGACATCTTTTTATTGGTCAGTATGTTGTCCATCTTGGACAAAAGACAGTCTTTGCCATTGCGATTCTTGTTCTAATCTATTCAAGGCACCTCCCTCCCATCAGCTGTTATGACTGTTCCGAGATAGTTGTACCGATTCACTTGGTGAAGAATATTCCCATTTACCCGTTTATTACATTCTGGTATATTTTTCTTTCTAGTGACAACTTTAATTTGTGTCTTCTTACATTTTAATTCTAACCGTAGTTGTTCACTGTGTGCAACAACCGCATCTACTAAATGTTGCTGATCTCCTTGTCATTGGTAAGTATGTCTTCCATCTTGCAAATGGTCAGTAGTACTACTGGTACGTAAAGGATAACCTTCATGCTATGAGGCATGTTGGGTATATGGTGTTGACCTCATAGTTTTAGACTGACTGGCACCCTGCTGCTGGCTGAGGTGGTCAATATCTCACCACTCGTCTTTACTTCCCAAGCAATTTCCTGTGAGGGCTGGGTAAGTCGGGCCGGGGTACGAAGTGGGACTGGGATGAACCCAGGCTGGGCAAGGCCGCTGCCGCTAGTAGGTGGGTCGGCTGAGCTCGAAACATGGCTGCAACCTTCCCGTGGACCGCCCCAGCTATGCAGCAGCATCTCCCTGGCATCGTTCGCGTCGGCTGACATTCAAAAGCCAACTCAGAACTGGTAAGGGCCAGGGGAATCCGACTGTCTAATTAAAACAAAGCATTGTGGCGGGAAGGAACCTACGACTGGTCTAACAAACCGGTAGGGAATTCACTTGATCCTAAAACAATTATGTTCATGAAACACGGAGGAAATTGGAGGAAAGGCGCTAGTCACAGGCTCTGGAACTTCAATTACCCCTCCCCACGATGCCTAATGGCATAAGTTGAAGAAAAACAAACAAACAAACAAACCAATTTTAGACAGGGTCGACCTGGAATCATAGATCAATGAAAAAACAAATTGCAGTCTTGAAGGGAATTTGAACACATAATATAAAGTTGGCAGGCAAGCAGGTTAATCACTGCGCTCACACAGAATAAGACAGTTCATAAATAAACATGTGAGTATTGTTTGGCGTTTAAAGTAGAAGAAAGAATTAGAGGCTAGAGGCCGCCCTAAACAACATAAATAACACTTATGTATTGTTTGGTGCTCATAGAAGTAGAAGAAAGAATTAGAGACTAGAGGCTGCTCTAAACAGTATAAATAACACTTATGTATTGTTTGGTGCTCATAGAAGTAGAAGAAAGAATTAGAGACTAGAGGCCGCTCTAAACAGCATAAATAACACTTATGTATTGTTTGGTGCTCATAGAAGTAGAAGAAAGAATTAGAGACTAGAGGCCGCTCTAAACAGCATAAATAACACTTATGTATTGTTTGGTGCTCATAGAAGTAGAAGAAAGAATTAGAGACTAGAGGCCGCTCTAAACAGCATAAATAACACTTATGTATTGTTTGGGGCTCATAGAAGTAGAAGAAAGAATTATAGACTAGAGGCCACACTAAACAGCATAAATAAACATGTGAGTATTGTTTGGTGCTCATAGAAGTCAAAGAAAGAATTAGAGACTAGAGGCCGCTCTAAACAGCATAAATAACACTTATGTATTGTTTGGTGCTCATAGAAGTAGAAGAAAGAATTAGAGACTAGAGGCCGCTCTAAACAGCATAAATAACACTTATGTATTGTTTGGTGCTCATAGAAGTAGAAGAAAGAATTAGAGACTAGAGGCCGCTCTAAACAGCATAAATAACACTTATGTATTGTTTGGTGCTCATAGAAGTAGAAGAAAGAATTAAAGACTAGAGGCCACACTAAACAACATAAATAACACTAATGTATTGTTTGGTGCTCATAGAAGTAGAAGAAAGAATTAGAGACTAGAGGCCGCTCTAATCAACATAAATAAACATGTCAGTATTGTTTGGTGCTCATAGAAGTATAAGAAAGAATTAGAGACTAGAGGCCACTCTAAACAGCATAAATAACACTTATGTATTGTTTGGTGCTCACAGAAGTAGAAGAAAGAATTAGAGACTAGAGGCCGCTCTAAACAACATAAATAAACATGTCAGTATTGTTTGGTGCTCATAGAAGTAGAAGAAAGAATTAGAGACTAGAGGCCGCTCTAAACAACATAAATAACACTTATGTATTGTTTGGTGCTCATAGAAGTAGAAGAAAGAATTAGAGACTAGAGGCCGCTCTAAACAACATAAATAACACTTATGTATTGTTTGGTGCTCATAGAAGTAGAAGAAAGAATTAGAGACTAGAGGCCACCCTAACAACATAAATAAACATATGAGTATTGTTTGGTGCTCATAGAAGTCAAAGAAAGAATTAGAGACTAGAGGCCGCTCTAAACAACATAAATAAACATGTCAGTATTGTTTGGTGCTCATAGAAGTAGAAGAAAGAATTAGAGACTAGAGGCCGCTCTAAACAACATAAATAAACATGTGAGTATTGTTTGGTGCTCATAGAAGTAGAAGAAAGAATTATAGACTAGAGGCCACACTAAACAACATAAATAAACATGTGAGTATTGTTTGGTGCTCGTAGAAGTAGAAGAAAGAATTAGAGACTAGAGGCCGCTCTAAACAACATAAATAACGCTAATGTATTGTTTGGTGCTCATAGAAGTAGAAGAAAGAATTAGAGACTAGAGGCCGCTCTAAACAACATAAATCACACTAATGTATTGTTTGGTGCTCATAGAAGTCAAAGAAAGAATTAGAGACTAGAGGCCGCTCTAAACAACATAAATAACACTAATGTATTGTTTGGTGCTCATAGAAGTAGAAGAAAGAATTATAGACTAGAGGCCACCCTAACAACATAAATAAACATATGAGTATTGTTTGGTGTTCATAGAAGTCAAAGAAAGAATTAGAGACTAGAGACCGCTCTAAACAACATAAATAACACTTATGTATTGTTTGGTGCTCATAGAAGTAGAAGAAAGAATTAGAGACTAGAGGCCGCTCTAAACAACATAAATAAACATGTGAGTATTGTTTGGTGCTCATAGAAGTAGAAGAAAGAATTATAGACTAGAGGCCACACTAAACAACATAAATAAACATGTGAGTATTGTTTGGTGCTCATAGAAGTAGAAGAAAGAATTAGAGACTAGAGGCCGCTCTAAGCAACATAAATAACACTAATGTATTGTTTGGTGCTCATAGAAGTAGAAGAAAGAATTAGAGACTAGAGGCCACACTAAACAACATAAATAAACATGTGAGTATTGTTTGGTGCTCATAGAAGTAGAAGAAAGAATTAGAGACTAGAGGCCGCTCTAAACAACATAAATAACACTAATGTATTGTTTGGTGCTCATAGAAGTCAAAGAAAGAATTAGAGACTAGAGGCCGCTCTAAACAACATAAATAACACTAATGTATTGTTTGGTGCTCGTAGAAGTAGAAGAAAGAATTAGAGACTAGAGGCCGCTCTAAACAACATAAATAACACTAATGTATTGTTTGGTGCTCATAGAAGTAGAAGAAAGAATTAGAGACTAGAGGCCGCTCTAAACAGCATAAATAACACTAATGTATTGTTTGGTGCTCATAGAAGTCAAAGAAAGAATTAGAGACTAGAGGCCGCTCTAAACAACATAAATAACACTTATGTATTGTTTGGTGCTCATAGAAGTAGAAGAAAGAATTATAGACTAGAGGCCACCCTAACAACATAAATAAACATATGAGTATTGTTTGGTGCTCATAGAAGTCAAAGAAAGAATTAGAGACTAGAGGCCGCTCTAAACAACATAAATAACACTTATGTATTGTTTGGTGCTCATAGAAGTAGAAGAAAGAATTAGAGACTAGAGGCCACACTAAACAACGTAAATAAACATGTGAGTATTGTTTGGTGCTCGTAGAAGTAGAAGAAAGAATTATAGGTTAGAGGTTGTACTAGACAATATAAAAATTGAAAGCTATAGTTATTATTGACCAGCCACCTCCAAATGGCAACAGCTCCTCGTTGCAGGAACAAGTGTACTACAATGCTTGACCAACTAGACATGCCTAAATATGGTGTCTTCATTAGCAGCCAAGTCAATCATCCACATGAACCCACAACTATGGAATATGGTCAGAATTTGTATCTAACCATTGAAATAGCAGGTCAAACATACAAACACATCATTTGGTAATGCTGTTTTGTACATTAAGAAACATTTAACATTCTGAACATTCATTATCCATGTGATTATAAGAAAGAAGAAAACAAAATAATGCAAAACACAAAAAAGAGCATTCTGATATTCCTACAGAATAAGCAAATACAGGGAGCTAAATACCCTAGTACCAATAATGAGACTGATCACTTCTCACTTGTTTAGGATCTGAATTTTTGTCTTTGTTTTGTCTCATATCCAGCTTAGTTCCCACTAGCACAATCGGAGCATGGGGGCAGTGGTAGCGCAGCTCTGGTTCCCACTGTGGAATGAAATAAAACATTCTTTGGCATCAGTCTGGAATTACATGTATCTCACACACATCGTTAAGTCAGTACTTTCGTCTGAAATCTGAACTCTCTCTCTCTCTTTCTCCACCCACCACCATCCATCGATCGGGTGGTCGGTCTGTCTGTCTGTTAGTCTATTTGTCTATTATTTCTGTCACTCTCTTATTTTTCATATTCCCTCTTAGCCTCTCTCTATATCACTGAATATCTATGTCCCTGTCTCATGTTCTCACTAGTGATTCTATCTCTGTGCCTCTCTCAAACCTTACACAAATGTGTGCCAGTCAGACACCGTCCTTTAAACTGTTTAACTAGGATTAGACACTTCCCTTGAAAGGGAAGGAAGAAGAAGAGGAGAAAGAAGAACAGAAGGAGGAAGAAGAAACAACAAATGAAAGGCGATAAGTAAAACAGACAAGCAGAATGTTAGACAGGCCTATTTGCCGGAATTCTTCACCTTTTGAAAATAAAGTTTGTTTCTTCTGCCAAGTATTTGCCTTTATCTTCACAATGACCTATCCTCACTTTTTACAGCAGGTATGTTTGCTGTCATCCTTCATTTATCATTGTCATTCAAAGTTTATTGACAGTTAAATTATGTCAGATTACCCTCCTCCTCTTCTCCTCATCCTTTTCTTTTTTCTTTCACTCTTTATCCCCCAATACGGCATAGGTCCTCACCAACTCACTCGAATCTGTCCAATCCTTTGCCATCCCATGTGGCTCATCCATGTCCTCCTCATATGATTCATTTCTGTTTCTACTTCTTTTCTCTGTGAGTTTTTTGGTCCTCTTCTATTTAGTTTAGGTCCTCTTCTATTTAGTTTAGGTCCTCTTCTATTTAGTTTAGGCCCTCTTCTATTTAGTTTAGGTCCTTTTCTATTTAGTTTAGGTCCTCTTCTATTTAGTTTAGGTCCTCTTCTATTTAGTTTAGGTCCTCTTCTATTTAGTTTAGGTCCTCTTCTATTTAGTTTAGGTCCTCTTCTATTTAGTTTAGGCCCTCTTCTATTTAGTTTAGGTCCTTTTCTATTTAGTTTAGGTCCTCTTCTATTTAGTTCGCACTGTAGGTTCTAGCAGGTAGGTCCTCTTCTATTTAGTTTAGGTACTCTTCTATTTAGTTTAGGTCCTCTTCTATTTAGTTCGCACTGTGGATTCTAGCAGGGAGTCTCTGTGGCCAAGTGGTCAAGCCGTCTGCCTCACACTCCGAAAGTTCTGGGTTCGATTCAGAGCTACGTCTTTTGGTTCATTAGTGCATTTTCTTCGGAGACTTCTTGGGATCATCGCTGGAGCTACGGAGTTTGTCCTTTGTGCGACACTTTTGGCAGGCCATTCTGCGGAATGAGACCGAGCCGTATCGGATCAAACCTGGTGCAATGAAGTTGATCCTCTCGACTTTTAAGACTTTTTGTGGGTTCTAGTAACGGCTTTTCTAGTAATATTATTCTCAGGTTTTCTCAATGCATGTCCTATCCATGCCGACTCTGTGGTCAAGGGGCTACGAATGCAGTTAGTAATCCCGCATACCACGTTTGAAACACAGCTGCGGGTGATTTGGCAGCATACAGCCTTGTGTTGGTTTTCATACAATGGTATGAATCTTGGTCACACAGAATGCACTGGCAAACTACAGAACGTAAACTTGTCAAGAAATCACAAACAGCCAAATAATGCTGGGGTTTACTGTCATGTCCTGTAAAGGATATGCAACTAACTTTTTTTGAAAACTCTTTACCCATCAAGTGGTCTGTTACAAAGCTCAAACCTCAGCCAGCAGGGACCGACAGATCTTCTGTGCATCTGTTGGTTCAGTGAACAAAACACAAGATGTCAAGAGATAGTGAGCAGTGAAA
The DNA here is from genome assembly GCA_014155875.1 of Cepaea nemoralis. Taxonomy (NCBI): domain Eukaryota; kingdom Metazoa; phylum Mollusca; class Gastropoda; order Stylommatophora; family Helicidae; genus Cepaea; species Cepaea nemoralis. The sequence continues at coordinate 50,205 of JACEFZ010014522.1, forward strand.
TGAAGCAGGACTGACCTTGGCCTTGATGTTATCTGCGCTGGTTCGGTGATTTAAAGCAAAACAAAGGAGAAATACGTCCTGGTAGTCATTGAAGCACAAATGCAGAGAGAAAAGAGTGAAAAATGATTTGATTAGTACATACTTTTAAGATTATCAGTTAAATATGCATTTAAAGGTATTGATAGAAAGGGTCTGCTACAAAGCTTATACTTTATATTTTAATCGTTTTGTTCTTGTTGTCCAGTTGATCAAGACTTCAGTCACAAAGTTCTGTGTTTTTTATATTTTTTTCTCTTTCGTTCAGCTTCATAGTCATTTGTTGTGTGCATTTCATACTCAAATATACATTTCAATCAATCAATCATGTGCCATGCTGGAAAGCATGGGCGGTCATGACTCGCCATTTCACTCGATCACCAGTGTCATGGATCAGCTCAGTGTTCCTGTCTCGTCCATGCCATGTGGCCAAACCATCCAGGTACTTTCCTCTCAGTCTTCCTCTTGGTCTGTTCCCCTCGATCTTGCCAGTTGTCACTAAGTTCTCCAATCCATTTTTTCTCATAACATGTCCAAAAAATGTTGACTGTCTACGTCTAATTTCTCTAATCAGTTTACGATGTTCATTTGTCTCCTGTAGTACTTGGTCATTGGTTTTTCTGTCTGTCCATGGTATTCTTTGCATTTTCCTCAGAAACCACATTTCTGCAGCCATCAGATGCTTTTTCAGCTTGACTGCTCATTGTCCAAGTTTCACATCCATACAAAAGAACAGGCTCTATGTATCCTCTCAACACTCTTTTTCTCGTTTCAATTGACATCTTTTTATTGGTCAGAATGTTTTTCATCTTGCTAAAGGTTACTTTCGCCATGGCGATTCTTGTTCTAATCTCTTCAAGGCATCTCCCATCAGATGTTATAACTGTTCCAAGATAATTGTACCGATTCACTTGTTGAAGAATATTTCCATTTATTTGTATATTACATTGTGGCACTTCTTCCTTCCTACTGACGACCATAACCTGAGTCTTTTTACAATTTAATTCTAACCCCAGTTGCTCACTGTGTACAACAACCGCATCTACTAATTGTTGCAGATCCTGCGCATTGTCTGCAATTAATACTGTATCATCTGCATATCTAATGTTATTGATGTTTCGTCCACCAATGTTGATTCCATTTATATCCTCTACATTTCTGAAAATATGCATTTACTTATTCAAAAATATCATCTTCTTTGTTCACTTCGTAAATTACATTGGTTGTGTTCAATTTGTTTATGGTTAGTCTGCAATAATTATGCATTTGTAACCTTGTATTTTGTCCACATAAAGACAATCGGCAATATTTGTGCATTTTGACCTGGTGTTTTCTCCATTTGTAGTCTAGCTACAATATTTTTGGCTTCACATTTGATGGCAGTACAATTTTCTGGAAATGTGTTCACCTGTTGTCTGTATAACAGGCATGTAGGACAAGACAATTGGGCGTAGCGATGGCCACATCCCCCCATCAAGTGCCGTTTAGTCCAGACAATATGGCTGTACATCTATATACTCTATGCTATTCTTATTGGAATGGGATCCTTTACTTTTTATTCTTTTTCTTTCCTTTAGTGTGTGTGGGTGGGCTGAGTGTGGATGGAGTGAGTGTGTTGTGTGTGAGTAGGTCAGTGTGTGTGTGCTTGGATGCATGCACTCACAGGCATGCATATGTATGTTAACATCGAAAATAAAGATATAGATTTAACTATTATATAAAAATGAAAAGTTTTGATCGTCAGAAATGTAACTCACAAAATATATTTTGGGAATATTATTTTCATGTCTATTGTTCTTGTAAAGTATTTCTGCCCACTTCTTTCTCCTTTATGTGTTCATCATCATCATCATCATCATCATCATCATGTGGCATGCATTAACCTTCATGTCTCTCTACAGAAGTCAATCCTTGGTATTCTGGATCAATCCTACTGATAATACTCCTCCGTGCCACCATCTCAGTCAGTCCAGCATAATTTCTTTTGGTCTGCCTCTCCTTCTTCTACTGTTGATCTTTTCAGTTATCACGACATTCTCCAATGCCTTTCTTCTCATCACATGACCAAAAAGTGCTATTTGTGTTTTTCTTACTGTTGTATGTAACGTTCTACTTTTATTAGCTTATTTTGACAAATCATTGTTGGTTAATCTGGTGGTCCAAGGTATTCGCAACACTCATCTGAGGAACCACATTTTCATTGTGTCTTTATAATTTGTTCATTCATGTTACATGATTCACTATCGTACAGCAAGGCAGATTTTATGTAATATTTTGGTACACTTTTTCTGGCATTTAGTCATAATGAACTAATGCATAAGATACTTTTCGGTTTTGCTTGGCTTATTTTGCTTGTAATCTCTGTCATGCATCGTTAATCTGATGTTATGACTCTCATCTCATCATGTTACTCTTGTACCTACCGGTGTCGGGGTGAAGTATAAACTTCGTGAGAGTGCCCGGTTATGGGCTTCGTATATCGACATTCCCATGGATTCTGTTATTCCCTCCGTCCAACGTTTACGTGGTCGGCCTCTTCCTCTGTTTCCATCTGGTCTGTACATCATTGCTTGTTGTGGCATGCTGTTGACTGGTAACCATTTGACTTGCTGCTTTCTAATACTTCTTAGTTTTTCTACGAGCAGTATGAAGATCCCCTGCCGGCTTGCTAGGCCAGGATGTTATGACTGTCCCCAGGTATTTAAATTTATTAACTTTGTTAATCAATTTCCCACTATCCTGTGCCGCCCACCGGGCACTGGAGCGCAAATTATTCCTCCCCACGATGCTTGATGGCAGAAGTGGAAGATGATGATGATGATAATGATGAATCAATTTCCCTTCTATTGTAATATCATATTTTGGTGTTATCTTTTTTCTTTGATATAATAACCATTATTTTTGTTTTCTTGTATTCAAAGAAAGTCCTTTTTTGCACTCTGCTAATGTCCAACAGTTGTAGATCTTTTGCACTAAAGCTATCAATACTGTGTCATCTGCATCGTGTAGATGTTGCTTGCTCATCATCATCATTGTTCATTCCAGGCAAAATGATAAAATGTCTGAAACATGACTCACTGCACCGGGGTATGACAAGGGCCGCAACCTGTCATAATCTTCCTGGCCAGCGGTGTCCCATAATGCCAGGATGACATCTGTGTTGTCGACTGTGATTTCTATTGAGGTGTTATCGAATCTGCGAACATAACAAACAGATGCAAGTTGTAAGGATTAATGTTGATAAGTAAAGCATGTGTTGATTTGAAATATTCATTAACTGGTGCTTGTGCAGGGTCAAGGTCAGTTGTATGTTGTTTACCAGACATCACAATCAACCCCATGATGTTTAGGCTGTTTGTGACTTATAATAAATCATGGTTCTTGAACGTTACAACAAGAGTTCTTGCATGTTACATTGAACCAGTTTTAACATACGGCTGCGAACCCTGTACAGTTAGTAGACAGATAAAAAAATCCCTGGAAGCCGTGGAGATGTGGTTTTATAGAAGAATGCTGAAAATTAATTGGACAGCCAAAATGAGCAATCAGGATGTTTTATAAGGGAAGTGGAGTCACAAAGACAACTTATCACAAACATCAGAAAGAGGCAGTCATCTTTTCTTTTGGCCACGTTATGAGAAGACAAAAACTGGAACATGTTGTGACAAATGGAAAGATTCATGGAAAGAGAGATAGAGGAAGATGATGTGAGAAGATTCTGTCATGGCACAGAAGGGTGTCGACACACAAATTGATCCATGATGTCGGAGATCACAATTTGTCAAGAGGCATGATCTCCCATGCCAGCCAGCAAGGCAATGGATGATTATGATTGTGATTTACAAGGCAAGTTTACGTTCAGTAGTTTGCCATTGCTTTCTGAACGACAAACGACCATACCATTGTTAAAAATCAACCGAGGCGTTCTGCATCCATGTTGCCTGCAGCTGATTTTGAATGTGGTATGTGGGATTGTGAATCGCATTCCTGCGTAGAGTAAATAGAATAAGGTATGATAGAATCACTGATGCGGAGCTTGGTGAGACAGCCAGACAGATCAAGAGGTGAGGCAAAGAAGCTGACGTTGGAGAGGGCACATACTGAGAAAACAAGATAATGGTACCACTAGAATATCCATTTTCTGGAACCCACATAGCAAACAAAATAGGAGGAGACCTAAAGACACCTGAAGAAGAGAATTCGAGACACAAAAGAATATTTATAGCATGTCTGATTCACCGGAATTTTTCTTTGATCAAGACTCCGGAGGTCAGCTTGGCACTTGACATATGGAATGTTACAGTTTCATAGCATAAGTGTCATGGACCAATGGGGGTGACTAACGCTCACACTCTTAGCGCGTTTGAAAGAGCAGATTGCCATGTGCAGTAAGGACGCTTTCACTTCTACTGGTCCATGACAAGAGGAATGTTACACTAACAGAACATGTGGAATGTTACACTCATAGAGCCTTCATTAACAATGATTCATTCTGCTATCAATCCAGTAACAAGTCACATTATCATGTCCTGCTTCTCTTCTTCTTCATCCACACTCAAATGTTACTGGCATGATCATCTTAAACAGTGAATTGGTACAAGTATCTTGGAACAAACATAACATCGGATGGAAGATGTCTTGCAGAAATTAGAACAAGAATCGCTGTTTAAAAGGTAACCTTTTGCAAGATGGAAAACATACTCGCCAATTGAAAGCTGTCACATGCAGTGAAATAAATAGAGTTAAAGTGCTGTGTAGAACCTGTAAAGTTGTGTGTATGCATGAGAGACCAGGACAATGAGCAGGCAAGTTGAGAAACATATCAAAGCAGTGGAAATGTGGTTTCTGAGGGAAATGGAAAGAATACCTAGTACAGATAGAAAAGCAAGTAGGCATGCTTTCGAGAAACACAAGAAAATTATTTATTGATACAAAATTTAGACTTGGTTAAGATTTTTGGACACATTATGAGGAGAAATACATTAAAAAACTTAGTGACAACTGACAAGGTTTATGGGGCAAGAGCAAGGGTAAATCAGAGAGATATATAATATATTATAACTTGTATGTATTACCCACATTCAGACAGATATACTTACACTGTTGGAACATTCACACAGATATACTTAAATTGTTAGAACATTCACACAAATATACTTATGTTGTTAGAACATTCACATAAATATACTTACATTGTTGGAACATAATCTTCTGGGAATGTGTGGTGCACAAAACTTGTCAATAAACATGTCTTCCCTACTGCTCTGCGGATAGAGTGAAGCTATCTGACAAATCAAATCATTATTAGCTAAATAATGGCAAGATTACAACTATCTGACCAATCAAATCATTAATAGCTAACTGATTGCAGGATTACACATTTTTGACCAATGAATTCATTAATAGCTAATTTATGGCAAGGTCACAGATATCTGACCAATTAGATCCTTATTAGCTAACGTATGGTGAGATTACAGATATATAATAATCACATAACTAGTTACTTAATTTATGGGAGAGATTAAACATATCTAACCAATCACATCATTATTAGCTAATTTATAGCAACATTACAAGTATCTGACCACTCAAATCCTTATTAGCTAATGTATGGCAAGATCACTGATATCTAACCAATCAAATAAAAGATTAGCTAATTTATGGGTGAGATTACTGATATGTGACCAATCAAATAATTAGTTAATGTATGAAGAGATTAAAGTAATATATGTCCAATGCTCAATAATTGAACCAAATAATGTTGTTTCTGTTCGTAATTTAGTGTTGGTGTTATTCCTATCTGCCTTATTTCACCACTCTTGGTCATGTCTTTTGTTACTCCAAATATTATTGGAATAAAATCTTATATTAAATGCAAGAAGATTTTTTTTTAAAGCGACACACAGAACATACAAAATGCATTAATCTATATGCTGCTTTATTTAAAACTTAACCAGTGTGCAACTGGATTGGGACTCTTCACTTGCTGTTGAACATAAAGATGGAGCACGTAAGGGAATGTCCCAAGTGCTATAATGCCGGTTCTTGATTCATCTCATTTTAAACTGAACTTATTTAAGATACTGTATTCCGATTCAAACGGTCTCCCATACATCGTAAAGTTCAAAGGTTGTACTCACCCATCTCCCACTACTACACACTTGATATTCTTCCGCCTCTCTGTCACTGAAAACCAGGAAAGTGACACGTTTGTTGATATTTACACAATAATTGTTCACGTTTCTTTATGGACGTCAGCAATATTACAATAAACAATATTTAACTGGTGGTTTGCTTGGCTGAAGTTTAACACGCTTAAAATCTCTCTTCTGACCACGGCGAAGAGGGTTTATTCTATATAACGATCAGCAAGACTTAAATGTTGACTTCTTGTCCTCGACTCCATCATCATTATCATCATGTGCCCTGCCAGCAGGCGATGGCGTCCATATCTCTCCCTAGAACTTGATCTTTGGTGTTCTTGAAGATTCATAACTCTCCATGCCGGGCGTGGATGTCCTAAGATAGCCATTAACGTCGTTTACTGACTCACGAACTCTTAGGAAGATAATGTGGTTTTCCCTTGCTTCCGGAGGGGGGGGGGGGGCAAAAAAAAAAGGGGGGGGGGGTGTTTTACCTCTACCTTTGACAGTGTCATTTCCAATTGTCAGGACAAGTGAGTGCTCTACTCTGCTAAGATGCAGAGTTGTCCACTTATTCCGGTGGATACTTGGTCCCCAGAGTTGTCCACTTATCCCGGTGGATACTCGGTCCCCAGGGCTGCGTTAGCCATACCGTGGGGTGTTTCCCATCCTCTACCACTGGGAGGTGCAGTTGGGATTTTCCCTTTCTAGAGTTATGGGCCAAGACTCTCCAATACTTTTAGAGAACCGTGACTTGGGGACGTGAATTACAAATACCTCAGAAGTTAAACAGAGTTCGTCTTTTGGCGAGGGACACTGGTAATAGGGAAAGCTAGCCTTTAAGCAAAATCAATCCAGTTCAGCCACTAGCAGAAGCAACTACTAGTAGTAGCAGGTGTATGGTCTAGGGTCAAGTTTCAAGCAAGTGAACACAAAAATAACAAAGTAGGTCAGCATGGCCGAATGGATAAGAACGTGTGTTCGTAAACATCCGGTGTGCTGATGCTGAGGTAAGGGGTTCAACCCCTACACCGGACAGTTGGACTAAACTGTCGTCCTTGACTTGGAGACGTTAATTACAAGTACTTCTGAAGTTAGAGTGGGTTCGCCTGTTGGCGAGGGACACTGTTACTAGGTAAAGCTAATTCGCCCGCAAAATTCAGTCCAACACTACTAGAAATAGTTTGTATGGACTACATTGGAGTCCAAAGCGAGCGAGCGCAAAAATAAACAAAAAACAAAAAACAGAAGAGACTCAACAGAACTAGACAGATATGCTTCCAGGGTACACTGACTAAGCAATGAAATTGTAAACACAGAAGTCGCAAACAAAAGGCCGCACAGTTTAATGCCTGGTATATTTCGCTGAGGCGATGGGGTTACCAACGCAATTCACAATCCCGCATACCGCGTTCGAAACATAGCTGCGGGCGATTTGCAAGCTATTCGCCTTGAACGGGTTTTCAAACAATGGTATGAGTGCCGTTCATTCAGAAAGCAATGGCAAACTGCTGAACGTAAACAGGCAATGTCCATTTTGACACTAGTGATTGTGATAATACCCATTAGGGATACACAAAGTGGAGAGTGGAAAAGAAGAAGTAACAAAGACATTTATGATTTGTTTAAGTCCCCGCTAATCACTGGTATCATGAAGGCTAATAGACTACAATGGCTGGGGCATATAGAAAGAATGGAAGATAATAGGGAAACAAAACTCGCTTACACTCAGGAAATAAATGACCGTAGACCCCGAGGTAGACCAAGAAGGCGGTGGAGAGATAATATACATACAGACCTACAAGCACTTGGAATCAACGACTGGCAAGAGAAGGTCCACCAGAGAGACGAATGGAGACAGATTGTATTTGCAGCAAAGAACCTCAATGGCTCGGAATGCTGAAGAAGAAGAAGATTGTGATAATACACATAAGTACTAAAGCAAATCTCACAAGAACTATTTTTTCCGACGTTATGCTACCAGTGTAAATCATGGACACATACTGCAACTAATGAGTACAAAATCATAACAACAGGGATGAGATGCTTTAGTAGAGCTGCGGGAGTAACAGTGAGAGATAGAATTGGGAATGAGGAAATCAGAAGACGATCAGGTCTGAAACCAATCATGTACTTCATTAAAGAACAACAGATTAAATGGTTTGGCCATCTCTCAAGAATGCCTAGGTACCATCTGTCATAAAGCGCCACCCTGAAGAAATATAATGGATATGGAGCAAGGTGATGAACACGTAAAAGATGAAGTGTTGGTATCAAGAACAACCTTAGATACATGAATACCAACTTACATAGAGCATAAGAAAGAGCGCATAAAATATGTTTTTATCTTCACCCCCCCCCCCCCCCCTAACCCCTAATCCCAACACTTCACTTGGGATAAATAGAGGAGGAAATAACAAAAAGTGGTAGAAAAATGTGATGAAGAAGACGATTGGTGTTCTGGAAAAGCTTATCGATTGAACTTCTCGGTCTCGTTGATTCACTCACTGCAGTAGTAGAGACAATTCTCAGACAGTTCTGAACATTCTCCCTTATCTCTTTATTTAATGCTGGGTCGTCCCCGGAACCATCCTGGTCGAAAAAAAAAATCCTACCATATCTGGGGTTTGAACCAGGACCCCTGCCATGGCGGCCATGCAGGCAAGAACACCAACTATCACAGCCACCACTGACCTATGACCGAATAACTACCTTCACCTGTTCCCTGTAGTATCTTCTATTGTTATGTTTCGACAACCTCGCGCACCAACAATGTCGAAACGACAACCGACACACAACTACTTCCTTTGTCAAGAAGTGTGTTGGTTGTGCGACGCCTGCTTGCATGACCTCAAAATGCCTTTTGCACTAACACATCCTGTCGGTGCCTTTCTTTAAATATTAAAGATTTTAGGGTTAAAGGTCGTGGGTTCGATTCCGGTCTGTTATTCGGTCCACGAGTGCATTATTGTTGTTGTTGGAGACTCCAACACAAGCTTACGGTAGTTGCATATCCTTTACAACACGCCGCAGTCAACCCCAGCATTATTTTGTTGATGTTTGTAATTTCTTGGCAAGTTTACGTTAAGTAGTTTGCCACTGATTTCTAAACGATCGACACTCATATCATTGCATTAAAATACCAGCGCAAGTCGGTCTGCTGCCAAATCGCCCGCAGCTGTATTACGAACGCGGTATGCGGAATTACGAACTGCGTCCATATCCCCTTCACCACAGTGCTGGCTGTTAAGATAGAGGAATGTCTACAGACTGGGGGAGGAGACATTCCGTTACGATAGAGGAATATCTACAGACTGGGGGAGGGCACATTCCGTTATGACAGAGGAATGTCTACAGACTGAGGGAGGGCACATTCCGTTATGATAGAGGAATATCTACAGACTGGGGGAGGGCACATTCCGTTATGATAGAGGAATATCTACAGACTGGGGGAGGGCACATTCCGTTATGATAGAGGAATATCTACAGACTGGGGGAGGGCACATTCCGTTATGATAGAGGAATGTCTACAGACTGAGGGAGGGCACATTCCGTTATGATAGAGGAATGTCTACAGACTGGGGGAGGGGACAATCGGCACTGACGACCTCATGGGATGATGGTGGTGGTGGTGGTGATGATGATGATGATGATGACGACAACGATGATGATGATGCACTTTGACAAGAACAGGAAGTAAATAACTAATTGCAGACGTGAACTATGCATGAGGAGGTCAGTTCCTAAACATCCGGTGTGCTGGTGCCGAGGTAGCGGGTTGAACCCCTACACCGGTCAGCTGAACTAAAATGCTGACTGCTCGTTCTTGACTTGAGGATGTAAATTACAAATACGCAGAAGTCGGAGTGGGTTGGCCTGATGGTGAGGAACACTGATAACAGGGAAAGTTAATCCGCAGGCAAACATCAGTCCAGTCACTAGAAGTCGTAGCACGCGTGTGTGTGTGGACAACGCTTGAGTCCAAAGCCAGCGCAAAACAAAAACTATACATGGACATTCACAAAACAAAAACTATACATGGACATTCACAAAACAAAAACTATACATGGACATTCACACAACAAAAACTATACATGGACATTCACAAAACAAAAACTATACATGGACATTCACAAAACAAAAACTATACATGGACATTCACAAAACAAAAACTATACATGGAAATTCACAAAACAAAAACTATACATGGACATTCACAAAACAAAAACTATACATGGACATTCACAAAACAAAAACTATACATGGACATTCACAAAACAAAAACTATACATGGACATTCACAAAACAAAAACTATGCATGAACATTCACAAAACAAAAACTATACATGGACATTCACAAAACAAAAACTATACATGAACATTCACAGAGACAGAGAAATCATTGAAGGGTTCAGCACAGGACATGACGTCCACTTAGTTGGGAGTTTATTTATTTGTGGGCTGCTTCAAGTAGATTTCATTTTAGAGAACTCTTACGTGTAGAACTCCCCCCCCCCCCCTTTCCCCCTCTCCTATTTAGGTCTGTCCAAATCTCTCTCTCTCTCTCTCTCTCTCTCTCTCTCTCTCTCTCTCTCTCTCTCTCTCTCTCTCTCTCTCTCTCTCTCTCTCTCGGGGGAAAATGCTTATTGTTCTTTCTTGTAAAAGATTTGCTTCATAAGGGATGTTGAATGAAAGATGACAGAATGTATGAGAGGGAATAAAGAATAAGGGCAGAATGTCAGACGGGCCTGCGTGCCCAATTCTTAACCCTTTGAAAATAAAAACTGTTCGTTCGTTCGTTCGTTCTCTACCATAAGCCAAACGTCTGTCCTGTGTTGCTGCCATGTGTAAATCGTCTACCACATCTTGAATCCGTCTACGTTGTGGATTTCCTCTTTTCCGCTTCCGAGGTACCCTCTATCCATAATTATCTAGTCTAACCAATATGTGCCGGTCTCTATGGCTGAGGGGTTACAACACTTTCTCCGTAATCCCGTTTATCACGCAGAGTCTCGTAGCGGGAGAGAACTGGGAGCGGTTCGACCCCCGCTGGTGACTTGCGGGATACTGAGCCGGCCGCTCAGAAAGCAATGGCAAACTACTGAGCGTAATCTAGCCAAGAAATCAACAGACAGCTGACAGATGCTGCTGTTGACAGCGATGTCCTGTAAAGGATATGCAAAAAAAAAAAAAAAAACCAATATGTTGCACGATGTATTGCCTGAAATATATCGCTGTATCTCGTCAGGTGCATACAGCAGTGTTTGGTTACCGTCTTAAGTGAATAAATGAACAATACTTAAGCTGAAACAATTAAAACACATGTCACAGGTATTGTTCGAAGTGTTTTCTCAGCGGTTATTTCAAATTTACAACGAACTCTTTCTATTTGCACAAAACCGACTGGAACTGAATTGCTAACTCCTCGATGGTTCCAGTTCCAGTTTAAAAAAAAAAAATCCAAATTCGGTCTCGTCTAACCTGCTTCTTCAGCGGTAGTTATTGTTGACAGCTGAAGTTTTTGTGGGTCTTTAGCCGTTTCTTGTCTTATGGGCTCTTACGAGTGAGTCCTCCCTCGGACTGGTTATATCGGCTTTTGTGTCTGTGACGTCAGCTGGGGGATTGTTCGGCGGCTATCCTTTGTGCCCGTCTCCTCTTGTGGTTTTGTTTGTTGGTGCAGGCTCCTGGCTTGGCTGGGTGCAGTCCTTATAAGGACTTTTTTGGGGGGTCTGTTTGCCTCCTTTTTTGTGTATTGTCCGTAGAAGCTTTTCGATGTTGTCATCTTCCTCCAAGCGCCTGCTTTCTATTTCGATGAATAGTTTATGTTTCATTTCGCAGTCTTCCTCCATGGGCAACCACGGGATGGTCTCTCCGTCATCTATATAGTATTCGAGGCCGGACTCAGGGTGATAGTGTATATCATGGTATTCTAGCGGTTGCCCCCCTGAGTTTCTTGGGCTTCTTCTTTTCTTTTTCTCTCCAGCGCATTCTGAATACCTTGCGCCCGAGTTCATCTCTAATTGCCTGCAATTTTGTCGAGTCTAGTAGCTCCTCCAAGCTAGGTCCCCGGGGCCTCTCCGTGCCGACATCAGGGTGCTCATCTCGGTTTTCTTTGGATGCCTGGTGGGATATTGGTTTCCCCTTGTATGTCTCGGGCGTCGTGGTTGGGCTGCTGGCTTTAGCTTGCGGTTTAGGCTCGGTCTCTTGGTTTTCATCTTGCGGTTTCTCTGTGGTTTCTTGTATGGCTTCTGTTGGTTTGTTTTGGAAAAGTGCCATTTCACCTTTTTGCAGTTCTCGCTCTGATTTGTAGGATTTCTTCGTTCTCCTTCTTTATCAGTGCCATATATTCCACTTCTTGTTTGATGTTTTGATGGATCTCCTTTACTTCAGCCAGCAGTTTCTCATTGTCACTGGATGGAGTCGGCGTCAGCAGTGCCCTGACTTGCTTCTTCAACTCGTCAATCTGGTTTTGCAGTTGATCTCTTTCAGCTTGTGATATACCCGTGGCTGTCTCTCACCTCCGCATTGCATCCTTATATGGTGTCTTTGTGGTGATGGCGAGCTTTAAGATGTCTCTGAGTATTTGAAGGTATGGACGGCCTAAGTATCTTGTTCATGCTTGCCCAGGCAGTTGGCGCACTTTCTTTTGTTGTTGGGTGCTCGGAAATCCGTGTCCAGCTTGGCCAGCGGACACTCCTTGAAGGCGTGGTGATCGGCGCAGTACCGGCAGATTTCCGTCTTACTGCGACATGTTGCTCTGCTGTGACCGGCCCTCTGGCATCTGGAGTACTGGGTGAATCTCTCTGGCTGCTGTATTCTCTTGTTGATTTATACTGTGATCGGCATCTCGCTGCCCTCTGTCGTCACCACCGCCAAGGTTGTGGGAATCTTGGCGTAGGTGAGGAGCCGCTCCACTTTTAAGAATCGGGTGTGAAGATTGTCTTCTCGTAGCTGCTTCAGAATGTCTTAGTCTGATAGCGCCACTTGGATACGCTTGATAACCCACTTGATTGTCGGTGAGTCGGTGTTTACGACTCTGGTGTCTTTCTCCTCCCTCTGTTTCTCAGTAGGTTTGACTCTTGTCTGTGGTGGACTGTCGATGGTCTCCCTCGTGATGGCTTCAGTAGTAGCTATAGTTTCAGGCTCCTTGTTACAGCTCGCAGGCAGGCTCTCCACGTTCTTCTTCTTGTCGGCTCCCACGCTGCACATCTTGGATACCGCGTCTTTTGGTGTTCTTGCGACGTGCCATTTTCCCCCGTATCAGGCTTCTTGACTTGTTCAGGTGACTTGTCTTGTTAGCGCTCGCAGTTGCGATTGCACACGACGATGCACAAAAAGCGATGCGCACGAAAAAAGACGCCTCGCTATATTTGAGCAATTCTTTATTGTCCGTTGAATACATTCTTTTCGTTGGTCGCTTTTTATGGCCGTATTTTATTAGCGGTTGAGAAATCCATCCATTCATCCATCCATTATGCGAAAAAAAAAAAATTCCACCGTGTCAACCAGCCTCTGTAGCATCGGTTATAATAGTGGTGGTTCATGGTACGGAATGAGTTTGTTAAGTTTCTTTGCGCCAGTGTTAGCTGGCTTATCGGTTTGCAGAGTTTGTGCCTGTGACGTCAGCTGGGGGATTGGTTGGCCGGCAAGTTTTCCTGTGAGTCCGTTTCCTCTGGTGATTTCGTTTGTCAATGTTGGCTTGGATAATTCGTGTCGTCTGGATATATACGTTTGGTGCTGAATTTCGATTCGTAGATCCACAATCCGCGTCGATTTCTTCTTTGGCGTTCCCTCGCGTCGTATCTATTCTCTCTCTCCCCCCCCCCCCCTTTTCCGCACTCAATTTCGGCAGTTCTATCCGCCCACCCATGTTCGGCAGTTAAGGTTGCTTTGTCTTTCTCTTCTTCGCTCCGGTTGTCTTTGCATGCGTCGATAACTTCCTCTGGGCTTTCTTCTGGTGTCTGATTTTCCCTTGATTTGTTTGGGCATCGTGGCTGGACTACTGGCTTCAGCTTGCTGTTTCTGATTAGTCTGTGGCTTGGCTCCATCATGTGTCTTTTTGCCTCCTTTTTTTTTTGGGTGTGTATTGTCTTTAGAAGTTTTTTGATGTTTTCTTGTTGGGTTTCATCTTGCGGCTTCTCTGCGTTCATTTCCGTGTCTTCTGCTGGTTTGATATTAGGGTTGGTTCCCTTTAAGATTTTAGCATTTCTCTCTTCGCTCTTGATGTCTCGTAGAATCGCTTAAATTCTTCATTGTCGTCTGCACCATGTGCGCCACAAAGACAGTTTGATGTTTTGCTGGATCTCCTGTATGTCAGCAAGCACTTTTTCATTGTCGCTGGTTTGGTGCCGCTGTTTGAAGTAGCTTGACTTTATTTCTTTTAGCCGTCAATCTGGCTTTGTAGTTTAGATCTTTTTCACTTGGTGAGATGCACGTGGCTGTCTCGAGGCCTCCGCATTGCTTCTTTATATGGTGTCTTTGTGTAATGGCGATCTTTTAAATGTCTCTGTGTCTTTGGAGGTACGGACAGCCCAAGTATCTTGCTTCCAATGATTGCCAGGCAGTTGGCGCACTTTCTCTTGTTGTTGGTGCTCGGAAGTCCGTGTCTTTTGGCATAGCGGACACTCTTGAAGGTGTGGTGGTCGGCGCAGTATCGGCAGATTTCCGTCTAACTGCGACATGTTGCTCCGCTATGGTCGGTCCTCTGGCACCTGGAACATTGAGTAATTCTTGGTATGAATCCTTCAGGCTGTTGTATTTTCTTGTTTATCGATACCTGGCGTGGTATCTCGCTGCCCTCAGTCGTCACCACCGCCAGCGTGGTAGGGATCTTTGAGTACGTCAGGATCCACTCTGCCTTCAAGATTCGGATGTGGAGATTCTCTTCTTGTAGCTGCTTTAGGATTTGTTCGTCTGACAGCTCCACTTGAATACGTTTGACAACCCATCTGGGTGTCTTTGAATCGGTGTTTCCGACTCTGGTGTCATTCTCCTCCTCCTTCTCGGCTGGCTTGGCTCTTGTCTGTGGTGGGTTGTCGTCGCCCTTCCTCGTGGTGGCTTCAGTAGTAAATGTAGTTTCAGATTCTTTGTTGCAACTTAGTTGTAAGTTCTCTCCGCTTGTCTTCTTTAGGGTCTTGGAGGCTCCCACGCTGCACATTTTCTGTTGTTTCTTGTTGTTGGCCTTGCGACGTGCCATTTTCCTCCCCCGTATCAGGCTTCTTGAACTGTTCAGGTAACTTGTTCTTGATAATAGCGCTCCGCAAGTTGTTGAGAAATCGACGATGACGGCTTTTTGTAAGTCTTTCAGCTGCATGGGGTTTCCCGATTTTCTCGTTTTGTTTGTCTTAACAAATCTTCTGAATAGTGTGTTCGTGTTTGATAGATGTGTTTGACGTTCTTCCCGCCAAATGAACATTTAATCTGCTTCTTCTTCTTCTTCTTCTTTCGTTCGCCTGAAATATGTTTATAACTGCAATGTTGTTTCTTGTATGAATCTAACAGTCTTTTATAGTTCATTCAGCGGTCCATAGAGTTTATCTTCCACTGTTGTCTCTCTAGGCCAGAAGGTTCGCCTTGATATGTTGTAGTTTGGGCAATCCTGGAGTATGTGCTCTGCTGTCTGCGACGCAAAACCACATGTGCACATGGCTGAGTCACCAATCTTGAATTTTGTATACAAGTGGTTGCGTAATCTATTGTGTCCTGTTCTGAGGCGCAGAAGAATGACCTGTTCTGGTCTGTCCATAACGTGGTAGTCGTCTTGAGTAATGTTTGGTGGCCTTCTGATTGATTTGATCATTCTTTTCTTTTGGTGGTATGTAATAGGCACATCAGGCTGTTCTTCTTTTGCTCCTTCCTTAGCCAATCGATCAGCTCTGTCGTTTCCGGGGACTCCACAGTGGGATGGTATCCACTGTATGGTGATCTTACGCTGACTGCTAAGTTCAGAAAGTAGTGTCCTCAGAACTGGCAATTTCCCAGACAGGAGCGCCTCTATTACGGATTTTGCATCTGTCAATATCACCGCAGGTTGTGTACCATCTGCTTCTATAACACGTATATTCAAAGACGCATATATGTTTTTCAGCTGGTTTGTAAACACGCCAGTTACATACCCGTATGTTGCCATAGGAAATATTCATGAATGTTTTGCAGTGGAGAATTTGTAATGGAGAGTTTTGTAGTGGGGAAGTTTTATAGAGGAAGAGTATTGCAGTCAAGGAGTTTTGTAGTGGGGAAGTTTTATAGAGGAAGAGTATTGCAGTCAAGGAGTTTTGTAGTGGGGAAGTTTTATAGAGGAAGAGTATTGCAGTCAAGGAGTTTTGTAGTGAAGAATTTTTGTAGTAGAAAAATATTTATAGCGGGTGAATTCTGTAGTGAAGGATTTTGAAGTTGGGGAGTTTTGTATCGGGTTAGTTTTGTAGTTGGTAAGTTCTGTAGTGGAGGAGTTTTTCAGTGGGAAAGTTTTATAGCGGAAGAATTTTGTTGAAGTAGAGCTCTCCCTATATAGCGAAGTAATAATGAGAGAGATCAAAGAGAAGCCAGGAATACTAATCGGAGGATATAATATAAGCAATATACGCTATGCAGATGACACAGTATTGGTGGCGGATAATGCAACAGACCTACAACAATTGTTGGACTTGTAACAGAGAGTGCACAGAAAGGACTCTCCTTGAATATCAAGAAAACAGTAACAATGGTGATATCAAAGAAAATGGGGAAACCAAAATGTGACACAGAAATAGAAGGGGAAATTCTCAACCAAGTGGATAATTTTAAATACCTAGGGGCACTTATAACATCAGATGGAAGATGTACAACAGAGATTAAGAGCAGAATAGGGCAGGCAAAAGCCGCATTTCAGAAAATGAAGAGTATCTTATGCAATAAGTCGCTATCAATGAATGTAAGAGAGTGCTAAAATGCTATATAGAACCAGTTTTGCTGTATGGAAGCGAATCTTGGAATGTAAATGAACAAATTAGGAAGAACTTAGAAGCAACAGAGATGTGGTTTTTAAGACGAATGTTGTGAATTCCTTGGACTGCCAGAGTAACTAACAACGATTGTCTGAAAGAGGCTAATGAAACTAGAACATTATATACAACAATAAGAAATAGACAAACAGCTTTCTTTGGTCATGTGATGAGAAGAGAGGCATTGGAGAACATCGTGACAACTGGAAAGATCGAGGGGAAGAGAGGCAGAGGCAGACCAAGAGAAATGATGCTGGACGGATTGAGACGGTGGCATGGAGGAATATCATCAGCAGAGTTGATCCAGAACACCAAAGACCGAGATCTGTGGAGAGCCATGAACGCCTACGCCAGCCGGCAGGGCACTTGATGATGATGATGAGAGCTTTATAGGCGGGGGAGTTCTGGTAATGAACAGTGTTGTAACAGGAGAGTATTGTAGTGAAGGACTTTGGTTCTATAGAGTTCTATGAAAACGCGAGGGGGTAATTCCGTTTTGATATAATTATTCCACATTTGAATGCAACTGTAAAACGTGGGTAGAGTGGTTATTGGCAAGAGGGGGGGAATGGGTTTGGGGGTGAAAGGTATAGTTAATTTGATATGGTGAATGTATGTCAGATTTGGGTGTCTTCATATTGAATAGTTCACTGTCTCGCCGTCCTTTCCTGTACTAGACAGAAATAAACTAAGGTGTCTAGATGGTCGTACATCGAAGTAGACATGTTCTTGCAGCCAGGCGCTGTCGCCATTTGGAGGTGATAGGTTCCAAATACCGGTCGGTAATTATAGTTTTAACTTTGTATGTTGTCTAATGCGTCTTCTAATTCCGACTCCTCTTCTTCTGTGTCTATGAGCACCAAACAATACATATGTGTTTATTTATGAACTTCCTTTACTGGGCAAATGTGCCATAGCTGTTTGACGAGGCAGGTGATCTCTGAGAGGTATGCGTGGGGGGGAGAGAAATCATCGCGTCACAGTGTGTACATTTAGTGCGGTACGGGGGAGTAAGGACATTCAGCGAACAACACGCAGGAAGTGGGAACAACAATCCGGAAATGCTACAAGTATGCAGATCAGAAGGTCAGTAGTGGTCGAGGTCAGGCACTTAGACGTGCAGTCAGATAGACAGGCAAGCACATAGATAGACAAGCAGGCAGTTAGACAGGCAGATAGATAGATAGACACACTGGTACTTGGACAGGTATGTACTTAGACAATCTGATAGTCATGCAGGTACTTAGGTAGATAGACAGGCAGGCATTTTAGACAGGTAGACAGATAGGTACTTAGACAGATAGACGGGCAGGTACTTAGACAATCTGATAGCCATGCAGGTACTTAGGTAGATAGACAGGCAGGCACTTTAGACAGGTAGACAGGCAGATACTTAGACAGGCAGGCAGATAGACAGGCAGACAGATAAACAAGCAAATAGACAGGCTGGCAGATACACATGCAAGTACTTAGTCATGAAAGTACTTAGACAAGCAGATAAACAGGCCGTCACTTAGACATGCAGGTATTTAGACAGATAAACAGGCAGGTACTTAGACAGTCAAATAAACAGGCGGATACTTAGACTGTCACATAGAAAGGCAGGTACTTAGACAGTCAGATAGATAGGTAGGTACTTAGACAGTCAGATAGACAGCCAGGTACTTAGACATGTACGTAGTTGACAGGTCGGCAGGTAAATAGACAGGCAGGCAGTTAGATAGACGGGTAGGCAAGCAAGTACTTAGAGGTAGGCAGATAAACAGACAGGCACTTAGACTAGCAGGAAGGCAGATAGACTTGCACTTAGACAAGCAGACGGGCACTTAGACAGGCAGGCAGACAGGCACTTAGATAAGCAGACAGGCAATTAGACTATCAGACAGGCAATTAGACTATCAGACAGGCAGGTAGACAAGCAGGCAGGTAGACTGGCAGACATGCACTTAGACAAGCAGACAGACACTTAGACAGAGAGGCAATTAGACGGTCAGGCACTTAGACTAGCAGGCAGGTGGAGACAAGCAGGCAGACAGGTAGGCAGGCAGGTAGACAGACAGGCAATTAGACAGACAGGCACTTAGACTAGCAGGCAGACAGGTATGCAGGCAGGTAGACAGACAGGCAATTAGACAGACAGGCACTTAGACTAGCAGGCAGACAGGTAGGCAGGCAGGCAGGCAGAGAAACCCAGCACCGTGAATATGGGGAAAACCCTCGTCATTTAAGAGTTAAACATACAACACGCACTTAGACAAATAGGGATGCAAGCAGGCAGACAGACATGCATATTGACAGACTGACAGGCAGATAGACAGGTTTGTCGTGGGAGAGTTTTGCTGTGGAAAAAATGGGAAGGGGGGGGGGGGGGGGGGGGTGTTCCTGCAGTTGGGAGAGATTTGTAGCGGGGGAGTTTTGCAGTGGTGTAATTTTTGTTTGTGGTTGGTGGTGGTGGTTTGTTTGTTTATTGTAGTGTATGTTTGCGGGAGGGGTGGAGGTGGGAGTGGGGGTGGGGAGGGGGATTGTAGTGGAGTAATTTGTTTTGTTTTATTCTCTGCCCAGGGCACATCTAAAGAATCTCCCGTCAACTGCCTTCAAGGAGATTGTCAAATATACATCTACTTACACAATTTTCCTCCTGGTTCATTAAACAACCCCCCCCCCCCCCCCCCCCCAAAAAAAAAAATACGCTGGTGATGTCATGACCCATTGTCCAACACAGGCAGCCAAACACAAGAACACACAACACACTATCTGTCTATGAGCGGGGCCGTTGTGTGCAACTGGAACCAGCCTATGACTGACATAATCCTCTTAGACAACATGGCATTGGGGAACGGCGCTATTAGAAATGACTGGTAGCACGAGAGACAGAAAGCTGTGGATAGACATGATCACCAACGCCGCACGAAATGGACTAAGAAACAATTTGAAATTATAGTCCTGTTAGACTACCTAGGACCCACTACAGGACTGACAGATTACATTATGGTCCTCTTAAACAACCTACGACCTACTACAGGACTGACCTGATGACATTATGGTCCTTTTAAACAACCTTGGACGAACAAGGTATAAAAATAAACTTGATCATTAAACACTTCAAATACCAAAATATACATTACTTTCTTCAGTAAACATCTACCAAGAAGGCGATTACAGGTGTCGGTAAGGTTAAATAAGCTGACCATTAGCACAAACAGAAATGTTAAGAACCACTGATGCAGCTCGGTATAGACTAAATTCCCATGCAAGAGTGAAGAGTTCTATTTGTGGTCACCCAAGTGTGCAAAGTTACCAGCGCGCGCGATTGACGACATGTAGCAACAGGTACTGCAGTGGTAAAAACTCCCGCGCGGAGCAAGCACGACAGGGGGATTCTGATCATCAGAAAAACGTCCCCCCTCGTCGAATGTTTCGGCCCCTTTACCTTCTAGACACTTTCAAGGAGCGGCCTCGTCCGGGTCATGACTCCCGACCGCCTTTCTCCAGTTGTTAATGGACGCTTTCGAGACGTTTATGACTATCAATCAATTAATAGAGTGCCGTCTCCATAATTAAGGTTGGCTACAATGGATCTCCAACACTGTCCCTCTCCCCCACTGCATATTCTGTCAGACTGCTGTATGTCTATCTCTTGATGTTATCTTCTGCTACATAGCGTTTAGACAGAATGACGTCATCGGAAAAGGCGGTAGAAAATCATATAGGGAAAACCCCACAAGAAACTAAAAGACTGTCGGTAAACAGCACAAACGTCACAGTGACGTCAGATAACAACAAGAGAGGACTGATGGAGGTTGAAATGGCAAAGACGTGAAACAGTAAACGTTCGAGAAAGTGGCATGGTTCACAGTTGTTTGGCTTGATATCAGAAGATGGATGATACGGACAGATAAAGTAATGAAGCATTGATGATGTCGCAGAATATCGCCGTCGACTGAAAACCCTGAGGGCAAAGACAACCTAGACAGACTGATCGAACAGCATCACAAACGATGGGCAGAAGGACAGAACAATGTTGAAGGATGAGTGAACCCAATGACTAAGATTGAAATACGGTTGGTACAATATGTTACTTAGATATTCAGTATAAAACTTTATCGCCGGCTTGGCAGCACAAGCTCCTTAAGGTTGAATGTCAATATTGCTACCATAACCTGTGTCAGCTGTGAAAATAAAAGCAGCGACGATTTCGAATTTTCGGTCAAGAGTTGGCTTTATCATTAGTTGACAGTTCCGGCTCCAATTTGTTTGTAATTTGCTGTTGGATCGTTTTGAGCCGAAGGATTGAAGAATTGAATTACCGTTGATTCTTGTATGTTAACCTTGAGTGGTCTGAATCACGGTCATAGCACCTTCCCACTTGTATTCTTGTCTACCTCTTGCTCACTTGCCTTCAATCTTACCCTCCAATATGGTTTTGATAAGAGTGTTGCTACCCTTGAAGTCGGAGTGAGTTCGCCTGATGGCGAGGGACACTGGTAATAGGGAAAGCTAATCCATACATAAAAATCATTAAAGCGCACTAGAAGTAGTAGCACATGTACGGACTACGCTTGAGTTCAAAGTGAGATAACAAAACAACAACAACAACAAAACTAACAGTGGTGTCTGTTCATGTGGCCCAAATATTTCACTTGCCTCTTTTTTATTTCTGTCATCAACTCCCTTTTCATTCCCAGTTTTTCTAGATCATCTGTATTTGATTGTGTTTTTTTCCATGAAATACGACATATTCTTCTGTATATCCGCATCTTAAGGGCTTCTATTTGATTTTTTAATCTTTCATTCATTGTCCGAGCCATATAGTAGTGTTGAATATACATAGCATTTGACAATTCTCATTTAAAACCCTTTGTTAATCTCTCTAGATGTTGGCCATCCCTGTTCTCTTTTTGATTTCTGTCTCACCTCTGCCATCATCTGTTATTACATGTCCAAGATAGGAGAAACGTGTTACTTGTTATAGTATCTCCCCGTTTACTGTGATATTAATTGATTACCTCTCCTTTCCGCTGTTAATTATCATAGTTTTCATCGTTTGGATGTTAATATCTAAGCCACATTCTGCATGACATTTATGATTGTACATTTCCCATATCGACATCGATACGTGTGTCTGCCCAGAAGCCACCCTACCCTGGGGGGGGGGGGGGCGACACTGGGCACCCGGTGCATCTACACGGCGCCGTTAACTCTCTCTACACTAAATGTTTTGTTTATAATTGTAATGTGTTGCTAGCGCGCACAGTCGAGGGAGGCCATGTAGCATCGGGTTACTGGAGTTAGTAACTGAGCTGGTTCGGTTCCCTCAAGTCAATGCATGGGCCTTAACTGATTCTGACTAAACAAAACCGGTTTAGACCAAACGAAAATGGATGGCGGAAAATAAGTAATACAGGTGTGTCACTCAATCAATCAGGTGCCGTCTCCACAATGAAGGTTGGCTGCAATGGATCTCCAACACTGTCTGTCTCTCGCCTTGACTGTATATTCTGTCAGGCTGATGTTCGTCCATCTCTTAGTGTTATCTTCCCACTTGTATCATTGTCTACCTCTTGCTCGTTTGCCTTCAACCTTGCCTTCCAGTATGATTTTTATAAGAGTATCATGTTTTTTTAACGTGGCTGTAATATTTCACTTGCCTCCTCTTTATTTCTTTCATCAACTCTCTCTTCATTCCCAGTTTTTCTAGAACCTCTGCATTTGATTGTTTTTGTTTCCATGAAATATGACATATTCGTCTGTACATCCACATCTCCAGGGCTTCTATGCGACTTTCTAGTTGCTTGTTCAATGTCCAGGCTTCCGAGCCATACAGTGGCGTTGAATATACGTAGCATTTGACAATTCTCATTTTTAATGCGTTATTAGTCTCTCTAGATGTTAATACTCTAGATGTTAATACTGATTTTCATGCCGTCGAAAGCATTTTTAGCCATTCCTATTCTCTTTTTTGAAATCTATTTCACTTCTACCATCGTCTGTTATTATATGACAAAGTTAGGAGAAATGTGTCTCTCCCCGTTTACTGTGATGTTCATTGATGACCTTTCCTTTTCACTGCTAATTATCACAGTTTTTGTTTTTTTGGATAAGACTTTAAAAAAAAGTCGCTTAAAAGTCGACAGGGTCGACTTCAATGCACCAGGGTTTTATCCCATATGGCGCGGTCTCTTTCCGCAGCACGGAAAGCGTCGCACAAAGCACGAACTCCTTAGCTTTTAGCGACGACCCACAGGAGTCTCCGAAACATTTAACTCGTAAACCGAAGGACGCGGCCCAAAATCGAACCCACAACCTTCGGAGCACGAGTCAAACGGCTTGACCACTTCGCCACAGAGACTCCCACTGTTTTTTGGATGTTAATATCTAAGCCATATTCTGCACTGTGCCTGTTTACTTGTTCCACTAGGTCTTGTAACTCTTGCTCACTTTCTGCTAGTAACACGGTATCATCGGCATACCTAAAACTTGTTTAAAGATTCTCTCTGTGTATAGGTTAAAGAGGCTTGGGGCCAGTACACATCCCCGCCGTACTCCTCTTTTTATCTCTATAGGCGACGAATAGTTATTTCCGCATCTAATAGACGCCACTTGTTCCCAGTACAAGTTACTAATAAGTCTGATGTCCTTTCCGTCTACTCCTATATCTTGAAGGCACGTAATTAGTCGTTCATGTTGTACTCTATCAGAAGCTTTCTTGCAGTCTATAAAACAAACATATATACTTTTTTGAACTTCTGTGTATTTTTCAGTTAACATCCCCAAACAGATAACGGGTGTGTCACAGTTATGACTTAAAAGTTATTAATATGGTAGTAGACATGTTGTATTATAACGCAATGATTCCTCCGAAGTTGGAGAGTGTCTGCCTGTACGGCGAGGAACCACCAGTCTGAATACAAATAAGCCAGACATGGGACAACGGATACTCACGCAAACATCAGGTCATGTATGACATCACATTGATGTTGGACAACAGGATGTCTTCATCCGACATACAGGACTTCACGCTGGAGATCACAGCCAGCGAACACAAGCATTTATGGCAATGCAATCTATGATCCACCGGGGATAGTTTCGATATCATCTGAGTATTCGTCACCAAAGAACCACATCTTCTAACAGACTTTCAACGTTTCATAACAAATAACATTAATATTATCTTCGATTATAGAACAACAGATTTTCTGCTGACTAGGCAGATTTTCCGCCATAATGGAGATAAATCATCTGTCCCCCTAACCTACTAGGCGCTATTCTAGACAACAAATACGGTCGTCGACCAGCACCCCTAGGAAGAGCTTGAAAAAAAAACAAAGATTGGGTTCCTTGGACTACCACAGTAACTAAAGATGATCGCCTAAAAGACCCTAAGGAAAATAGACCATTATATACATCAAACACAACAAAATCTTTCTTACTAACCCTAACTATACTTCATTTAACCCTAACCCTAACCTAACCTCTAACCATAACCCTAGCCCTAACTATACAACAAACTGTTTTTTAAGAGACATAGATACAAACCAGTGTTAGAAAGGAAAAAATTTAATTTGTGTGACTACATTTTAATTGAAGTTTAAACATTTTAAATCGCAATTTTATTGCTCAAAAGGTAAGCTCGATATAGTCCTATATCTAACATATACCCTACTTCAGCCTCCAGCCTCCCAAAAAATACGTGGGTAAGCGCCCTACTTCACTATTCCGTGTCTTCTGTTGATGAGCTCCATTCATTCCATTTGTCTGTTCCCTGGTGACTTTAATAAGTGATCTTACAAACCTGCAGCTTTCAGTATCTCCGTGTTTTCTCTCTTGTCTGTCCGCGAGATTAGCAACATTCTTGTCTGTCCTCGAGATTAGCAACATTCTTGTCTATCCTCGAGATTAGCAACATTTTTGTCTTGTCTGTTCACAGCATTAGCAACATTCTTGTCTGTCCTTGAGATTAGAAACATTCTTGTCTGTCCTCGAGATTAGCAGCATTCTTGTCTGTCTGCTAGATTAGCAACATTCTTGTCTATCCTCGAGATTAGCAACATTCTTGTCTTGTCTGTCCACAACATTAGCAACATTCTTGTCTGTCCTCGGGATTAGCAACATTCTTCTCTGTCCGCGAGATTAGAAACATTCTTGTCTGTCCTCGGGATTTGCAACATTCTTCTCTGTCCGCGAGATTAGAAACATTCTTGTCTGTCCTCGAGATTTGCAACATTCTTGTATGTCCGCGAGATTTGCAACATTCTTGTCTGTCCTCGAGATTTGCAACATTCTTGTCTGTCCTCGAGATTTGCAACATTCTTGTCTGTCCTCGAGATTAGCAACATTCTTATCTGTCGCGAGATTAGCAACATTCTTGTCTTGTATGTCCACAACATTAGCAACATTCTTGTCTGTCCTCGAGATTAGCAACATTCTTGCCTGTCCTCGAGATTAGCAACATTCTTGTCTTGTATGTCCACACCATTAGCAACATTCTTGCCTGTCCTCGAGATTAGCAACATTCTTGTCTTGTATGTCCACAACATTAGCAACATTCTTGCCTGTCCTCGAGATTAGCAACATTCTTGTCTTGTATGTCCACAACATTAGCAACATTCTTGTCTGTCCTCGAGATTAGCAACATTCTTCTCTGTCCTCGAGATTAGCAACATTCTTGTCTTGTATGTCCACAACATTAGCAACATTCTTGCCTGTCCTCGAGATTAGCAACATTCTTGTCTTGTATGTCCACACCATTAGCAACATTCTTGCCTGTCCTCGAGATTAGCAACATTCTTGTCTTGTATGTCCACAACATTAGCAACATTCTTGCCTGTCCTCGAGATTAGCAACATTCTTGTCTATCCGCGAGATAAGCAACATTCTTGTCTGTCCTCGAGATTAGCAAGATTCTTGTCTGTCCACGAGAGTAGCAACATACTTCTCTGTCCAAGATATTAGCAATATTCTTGTCTGTCCACGAGATTAGCAACATTCTTGTCTGTCCTCGAGATTAGCAACATTCTTCTCTGTCCGTGAGATTAGCAACATTCTTGTCTTGTATGCCCACACCATTAGCAACATTCTTGTCTGCCCTCGAGATTAGCAACATTCTTGTCTGTCCACGAGAGAAGCAACAAAATTTTCTGTCCAAGAGATTAGCAATATTCTTGTCTGTCTAAGAGATTAGCAACATTCTTCTCTGTCCACGAGATTAGCAACATTCTTCTCTGTCCTCGAGATTGTCAACATTCTTGACTGCCCGCGAAAGTAGCAACATTCTTGTCTGTCCACGAGATTGGCAACATTCTTATCTGTCCAAGAGATTAGCAACATCCTTGTCTGTTCACGAGATTAGCAACATTCGTGTCTGTCCACGAAATTAGCAACCTTCTACTGTGTCCACAAGATTAGCAACATTCTTCTCTGTCCACGAAATTAGCAACAATCTTCTCTGTCCGCGGTATATTCAACATTCTTCTCAGTCCACGAAATAAATAAGCAACCTACTTCTCTGTCAACGAGATTAGCAACATTCTTTTTTGTCCGTGAGATTTGCAACATTCTTGTCTGTCTAAGAGATTAGCAAATTTCTTCTCTGTGCACAATATTAGCAACATTCTTGTCTGTCTAAGAGATTAGCAACATACTTCTCTGTCCACGAGATTAGCGACCTTCTACCGTGGTCACGAGATTAGCAACATTCTTCTCTGTCCACGAAATTAGCAACACCCTTCTCTGTCCATGGCATATTCAACATTCTTCTCAATCCACGAAATAAGCAACATACTTCTCTGTCCACGAGATTAGCAACATTCTTCTTTGTCCAGGAGATTTAAAACATTTTTGTTTGTCTACGCCATTAGCAACATTCTTCTCTGTCCACGAGATTAGCAACATTCTTCTCTGTACACGAATTAGCAACACTCTTCTCTGTCCACGATATTCTCAACATTCTTCTCTGTCGACGATATTCTCAACATTCTTCTCTGTCCACAATATTCTCAACATTCTTCTCTGTCCACGAAATTAGCAACATTCTTCTCTGTCCACGAAATTAGAAACATACTTCTCTGTCCACGAGATTAGCAACATTCTTCTTTGTCGAGGAGATTAGCAACATTCTTCTCTGTCCACGAGATTAGCAACATTCTTCTCTGTCCACGAGATTAGCAACATTCTTCTTTTTCGAGGAGATGTGCAACATTCTTGTTTGTCCATGAGATTAGCAACATTCTTCTCTGTCCACGAGATTAGCAACATTCTTCTCTGTCCACGAGATTAGCAACATTCTTCTTTTTTCGAGGAGATGTGCAACATTCTTGTTTGTCCATGAGATTAGCAACACTCTTCTCTGTCCACGATATCCTCAACATTCTTCTCTGTCCACAAAATTAGCAACATTCTTCTGTGTCCACGAAATTAAAACATTCTTCTCTGTCCACGAGATTATCAATATTATTTTCTGCCTGAAGAAGAAGAAGAAGAAGAAGAAGAAGAAGAAGAAGAAGAAGAAGAAGAAGAAGAAGAAGAAGAAGAAGGAGGAGGATGAGGAGAAGAAGTGGGAAGAAGAAGAAGAAGAAGAAGAAGAAGAAGAAGAAGAAGAAGAAGAAGAAGACGAAGAAGAAGGATGAGGAGGAGGAGGAGGAGGAAGTGAAAAAGAAGAAGGATGAGGGGGAAGAGGGGAAGGTTGTGGACAAGAAGAAGAAGAGGAAGATTCAGTACCTTTGGAGCCATCGCCCATACCACCGTTTCAACCTGCCATGTTTATTCCTACCATGTTTGCATTCACATCACTACCCGTCTCGAGACACAATTGGCCACCCACCGGAGCGTACACCACAGCTTTGGGAACCACCGTAACATGGTGTCAACAAGTTTCACCTCTGACCTTTCGACAGCTGTCAGTTTAACCAGATAAGTCTCTGGACCAGGGCTCTGCGGGGCGCAGGATTCCGGGGTCAGCACCTGACCTACTTTCACCACTGACATGAGATCAATGCCCGTGTTTTACACATTGTCTTAAGGCTTTTGAAATGTTCCCCACCACTGGTTCTCAAGATGTGTGCTCATGTCCATATAAGAATGTTGAGAGCACCATTTGTTTTTTTTAATTCGCATATCCTTTACAGGACATCGCTGTCAACAGCAGCATCTTTCAGCTGTCTGTTGATTTCTTGGCAAGATTACGCTCAGTAGCTTGCCATTGCTTTCTGAGCGGCCGGCTCAGTTATCCCGCAAGTCACCAGTGGGGGTCGAATCGCTCCCAGATCTCGCCCGCTACGAGATTCTGCGTGATAAACGGGATTACAGAGAGAAAGTGTTGTAACCCCTCGGTCAGAGAGACCGGCGAGAGCACCATTAGCAAAGTAAATATCAATTGTACACGCCTTTAGGTGCATTTGGACATATAGAGCTCGACCCACATGATTGTATGTATAGAGTAATCGTGTGGTCAGTATCATACCCCGCCTTTACTTCCGGGCCATTTTCTGGTACTCATTTTAGGCTGGGTCGACGTGGGAACCAGGTCTATTTTTAAAGTCCGTTGGGACGCAGAGGTGTTTCCAAGGCACCAGGGCCAGGTTTTATACTGGCCAAGACCTACTAACACGTCCTAGCCGTGCGTCCTGGGCAACAGGTCACTTCGGGGTCCTGGCTAACGTAGTAGGATCGCCGATTTTTCCGAAGACGGGGAGTATCTGCCTGCACGGCGAGGAACCACCAGTCTGCACACCAATAAGCCTGACATGGGACAACGGATACTCACGCAAACCTCAGGTCCGGTATGACATCACACTGATGTTGGACAACAAGATGTTTCAATCCGACATACAGGACTTCACGCTGAAGATCACAGCCAGCGAACGCAAGCAAGCAAAGTCCGTTAAAGTCCGTTGCGGTGTGGATTTGAACCGTTACCTCCGGGCCAGTAGGTGAGGATCTAGTCACTAAGATACAGTGAGTAATGAAACCATTTTGATAGTCGTGCGCTTTTGGGACCACGTGGAGAAGGTGGGAGAACAGATTGAGAACCCGTATGTGGAAAGGATGAGATTTCGGGGGGGGGGGGGGGGGGGGGGGGGGTTCTGGTAGAATCTTAAAACTGAGAGGGAAGACCAGGAGAACTTTAAGTCAGATAGCGGTGGGAACGATTAGTAGCATGAACTCTTCGCTGGCTGTTGAACGAGGGGACGGAGCGTGTATGGGAATGTCCTGAGTCCATTGATGTCGGTTCTTAGCTCAACTCAACAACTTAACTCAACCATCTTGAAAGAAACCCATGCAAGAATAGAGCTGGTTACTCGTATCTGAAAGAGACAATCTCAATCTTTGAACAAGTTAGGGTCTGTCAGAATGTTTGTATCCAACGCAACACGTCACGGCACTCGAGGCATGTCCATGTTCGTCCTCTAAGTCACGGCAGCAGGCGAGTTGAGGAGGTGGAGAGAAAGATAAGGAGTGGGAGAATGGAGAGAGTGAGAGGGAGGTAAAGGAAAAGAGAGAGAGAGAGGATGGAGGGGAACAGAAAGTGATAGGGGATGGGAGAGAGAGGAAACAAAAATGGGGGTGGGGGTGTAAGAAGAAAAAAGGGGATGGGAGGGGGAGAGAGACTGAGGAGAAAGGAGAAATGAAAGAGAGGAATGGAGATAGGAGAAGAGTGAACAACGCCATCATTTATTGTCTGGTTGTAAAAAAAGGTAAAAGACCCCATACCACATCATGGGGCCTATTCGCCCGCCATATGGTATTAGTCCCATATTTTAGACCAATCGGCACTGGACGGATGATGGAAATTTCCAGTACCGGCCTTTAGTAACCTGCTGATTTTTAATCCTGGGGAACGGGAAAGAGAGAGAGAGAAAGAAAGAGAGAGAGAGAGAGAGAGAGAGAGAGAGAGAGAGAGAGAGAGAGAGAGAGAGAGAGAGAGAGAGAGAGAGAGAGAGAGAGAGAGAGAGAGAGAGAGAGAGAGAGAGGGGCTATATTACACAATCCCCGGGCGAATGATACTTGGAAATCGGATCGAGAGCACTGTCTGGCGTGAGGTGAAGAAACCGGGTCTAGAGCACTGTCTGGCGTGAGGTGAAGAAACCGGGTCTAGAGCACTGTCTGGCGTGAGGTGAAGAAACCGGGTCTAGAGCACTGTCTGGCGTGAGGTGAAGAAACCGGGTCTAGAGCACTGTCTGGCGTGAGGTGAAGAAACCGGGTCGAGAGCACTGTCTGGCGTGAGGATGAAGAAACCGGGTCGAGAGCACTGTCTGGCGTGAGGTGAAGAAACCGGGTCGAGAGCACTGTCTGGCGTGAGGTGAAGAAACCGGGTCGAGAGCACTGTCTGGCGTGAGGTGAAGAAACCGGGTCGAGAGCACTGTCTGGCGTGAGGTGAAGAAACCGGGTCGAGAGCACTGTCTGGCGTGAGGTGAAGAAACCGGGTCGAGAGCACTGTCTGGCGTGAGGTGAAGAAACCGGGTCGAGAGCACTGTCTGGCGTGAGGTGAAGAAACCGGGTCGAGAGCACTGTCTGGCGTGAGGTGAAGAAACCGGGTCGAGAGCACTGTCTGGCGTGAGGTGAAGAAACCGGGTCGAGAGCACTGTCTGGCGTGAGGTGAAGAAACCGGGTCGAGAGCACTGTCTGGCGTGAGGTGAAGAAACCGGGTCTAGAGCACTGTCTGGCGTGAGGTGAAGAAACCGGGTCTAGAGCACTGTCTGGCGTGAGGTGAAGAAACCGGGTCGAGAGCACTGTCTGGCGTGAGGTGAGGAAACCGAGTCGAGAGCACTGTCTGGCATGAGATGAAGAAACCGCGTCGAGAGCACTGTCTGGCATGAGATGAAGAAACCGGGTCTAGAGCACTGTCTGGCGTGAGGTGAAGAAACCGGGTCTAGAGCACTGTCTGGCGTGAGGTGAAGAAACCGGGTCGAGAGCACTGTCTGGCGTGAGGTGAAGAAACCGGGTCGAGAGCACTGTCTGGCGTGAGGTGAAGAAACCGGGTCTAGAGCACTGTCTGGCGTGAGGTGAAGAAACCGGGTCGAGAGCACTGTCTGGCGTGAGGTGAAGAAACCGGGTCGAGAGCACTGTCTGGCGTGAGGTGAAGAAACCGGGTCGAGAGCACTGTCTGGCGTGAGGTGAAGAAACCGGGTCGAGAGCACTGTCTGGCGTGAGGTGAAGAAACCGGGTCGAGAGCACTGTCTAACGTGAGGTGAAGAAACCGGGTCGAGAGCACAGTCTGGCGTGAGGTGAAGAAACCGGGTCGAGAGCACTGTCTGGCGTGAGGTGAAGAAACCGGGCCGAAAGCACTGTCTGGCGTGAGGTGAAGAAACCGGGTCGAGAGCACTGTCTGGCGTGAGGTGAAAAAACCGGGTCGGTCGAGAGCACTGTCTGGCGTGAGGTGAAGAAACCGGGTCGAGAGCACTGTCTGGCGTGAGGTGAAGAAACCGGGTCGGTCGAGAGCACTGTCTGGCGTGAGATGAAGAAACCGGGTCTAGAGCACTGTCTGCCGTGAGGTGAAGAAACCGGGTCGAGAGCACTGTCTGGCGTGAGATGAAGAAACCGGGTCTAGAGCACTGTCTGGCGTGAGGTGAAGAAATCGGGTCGGTCGAGAGCACTGTCTGACGTGAGATGAAGAAACCGCGTCGAGAGCACTGTCTGGCATGAGATGAAGAAACCGCGTCGAGAGCACTGTCTGGCATGAGATGAAGAAACCGGGTCTAGAGCACTGTCTGGCGTGAGGTGAGGAAACCGAGTTGAGAGCACTGTCTGGCATGAGATGAAGAAACCGCGTCGAGAGCACTGTCTGGCATGAGATGAAGAAACCGGGTCTAGAGCACCGTCTGGCGTGAGGTGAAGAAACCGGGTCTAGAGCACTGTCTGGCATGAGATGAAGAAACCGGGTCGAGAGCACTATGTGGCGTGAGGTGAAGAAACCGGACCGAGAGCACTGTCTGGCGTGAGGTGAAGTAACCGGGTCGAGAGCACTGTCTGGCGTGAGGCGAAGAAACTGGGTCGAGAGCACTGTCTAACGTGAGGTGAAGAAACCGGGTCGAGAGCACAGTCTGGCGTGAGGTGAAGAAACCGGGTCGAGAGCACTGTCTGGCGTGAGGTGAAGAAACCGGGCCGAAAGCACTGTCTGGCGTGAGGTGAAGAAACCGGGTCGAGAGCACTGTCTGGCGTAGAGGTGAAAAAACCGGGTCGGTCGAGAGCACTGTCTGGCGTGAGGTGAAGAAACCGGGTTGAGAGCACTGTCTGGCGTGAGGATGAAGAAACCGGGTCGAGAGCACTGTCTGGCGTGAGATGAAGAAACCGGGTCTAGAGCACTGTCTGGCGTGAGGTGAAGAAATCGGGTCGGTCGAGAGCACTGTCTGACGTGAGATGAAGAAACCGGGTCGAGAGCACTGACTGGCGTGAGGTGAAGAAACCGGGTCGGTCGAGAGCACTGACTGGCGTGAGGTGAAGAAACCGGGTCGGTCGAGAGCACTGTCTGGCGTGAGATGAAGAAACCGGGTCGAGAGCACTGTCTGGCGTGAGATAAAGAAACCGGGTCGAGAGCACTGTCTGGCGTGAGATAAAGAAACCGGGTCGAGAGCACTGTCTGGCGTGAGATAAAGAAACCGGGTCGAGAGCACTGTCTGGCGTGAGGTGAAGAAAAGACGCTGGCGCTGACTAGGCCATACATTCAGAAAATCTGAGAATACTATAACTATACTGTTCAAAACAAAGACACGCAACATTGTTGGTACTTTTATAAAAGATATTCCCTGATTGGATATCGGTCAACCTATCGACTGTGTCCATCTGGTCATTAACTTCTCGTCGTTATCTGAATTGTACTCCCTCATGGTTCGTGAGGTCATGAAAGAGGTCAAGGTCAAAACAACATTTTTGACAATAACTCGTGACAGGTTCGTGATAATCCTGTGAAACTTATTGAACACAAACCTCTCTGACCAAATTTTGAATGCCTATAAAAGATTGACGCTCCTTGAATAAATTCACTTGAATATTCAATTCAAGTAGGCTCATCTCACTATAGGACAACGACTCATCGTCATTGAACGTTTACAGACTGGACAGTCAAAAAGTGTAGCAGTTAGAGAGTTTAATGTGGTTAGAAGCACCTTTAGTCGCCTTTGCGGGCGATTTCAAGAAACTAGCTCAGTGGCAGACCGGCCGCGCAACTGACAAGACGAAGAATCACACAACTGCTGCCGAAGACAGTTTCATACGGCTGTGTCACCTTATGAATCGATTTGCATCTGTGTCTTCCACAGTCCAGTCAATGCCAGAAGCTCGTCGAAAGTCAGATCAAACGGCCAGGAACCGGTTGCACGACGCTCGCCTTTGGGCTAGAAGACCCTACAGAGGTCCTGTTCTATTGGACCAGCACCGCCAGAACCGACTGCAGTGGGCGAATGAGCATCGCCATTAATATGTTGGTATAAGTTTGCAATTGAAACTGCAATAATGTTGCCTTTCTTGTTTTGAAAGTATAGAAAATTCTTAGTGTGGAGCCAACGGGGCAACAGAAATAGTGGAAGACTTCAAAACTCACGGTGAAGAGAAGTAGAAACAGAAATGAACAACATGGGAAGGAAATGGACTTGAGATAGCTAAAACTAGAGGGGCCGGAAGTCAGCTGGTTGAAGGTAAATGCCCCAG
This sequence comes from Cepaea nemoralis, assembly GCA_014155875.1. Taxonomy (NCBI): domain Eukaryota; kingdom Metazoa; phylum Mollusca; class Gastropoda; order Stylommatophora; family Helicidae; genus Cepaea; species Cepaea nemoralis. The sequence goes on from JACEFZ010014522.1 coordinate 84,004, forward strand.
TAGCGGTAGAGGGCAAGGGGAGAAGAAATGACACAACCACGTCATGCCGCTATGCCTGGCTTAATCATCTATGATGCACTTAAGAGTACATTACGACTGGTTGGTTCCTTTGTGATTATACATTACGCAAACACGCGGGAAATGTTATCGTCAGCACAGCAGTAATTAATTGTCCTTGACCTATGATTCCGGACCTAAAGTGCAATGTCTTTCTCACTGGTTTAAAATGCTGACTGGCATAGGCGATCATAACTGCAAAGTTTATCTCTATCAGTGTTTATTATACTTGTTGAATAACGCCGTCTGCGTTTCCCCAACAATTCTTCTCCTCTCTTTTTTTCTCCTCCTCATTCTTCTGCTGATTCTTCTTTTTCTCCTCCTTTCACTCCTCTTCGTCTTCTTCCTTCTTCTTATTTTTTCTCTTCCTTCTCTTTCTGCTTCTTATTCTTCTCCTTTCACTTTCACTCCTCATCGTTTTCTTCCTACTTCTTCATGTTTCCCTTCGACCTCCTTCTGCTTCTTATTCTTCTCCTCCCCTTCCCTCTTCTTCTCCATTCGTCTTCTTCTTCCCGGTTACTTCTTATTCGTCTCCTTCTTCTTTCCTCTTTTCTCCTCATCCTTCTTCTTCTTTTCCTCCTCCTTTCTCCTTTCTAGATGTCATTTTTTTTTTTTAAATTAACAATATTTTGCACCATTTAATTGCTTGCCACATTTCGTGTATCTCGTCGGGTACATACTGCAGAGTTGTATATCAAATGAAGTGAATTAACGAATAATACTTTGGCTGAGATACTTAAAACACATAGTCACAGGTATTGTTCAAATGTGGAACATCTGTTATCCCCACGATAATTTCAAATTTAACACGAAGTCTTTCTTCTTCTTCTTCTTCTTCTTCTTCTTCTTCTTCTCTTCTTCTTCTTCTTCTTCTTCTTCTTCTTCTACTCTTTTCCTCATTCGCCTCCTATTTCTTATTCTTCTTCCCGACTCCTTCGTCTTCATCTCCTTCTTTTTCTGCTCCTTCTCCTTCTGTATCTCCTCCTCCTCTTCTTATTTTTCTTATTCTTTATATCCTTCTTCTCCCCCCACCCCTCCCTCTCTAAAAGCATTTGTGTTTAGTCCGATATGTAAGCGAGTGTAACTGGGTCCAATACGTCAGCGTTTTCACCCCAGAGTGCATCATTTACGGGCTTAGACTCATGTTAAAACTTTTTTAATTCACGGTCGGTAACCAAGACCACACGGTGTTTCATTCCATCCCAGTTACTCGACAATGAGCTCAACGTGTGATGAACAACCATTACACGACAGCCCTAGGGGCCGAACTTCTGGCTTACAGCAGAGATACCGAAACAGCGTCATGTCTCGGAAACTGATATATTTTGGCTATATTAAATGTCATAGTGGTTTGGAGAGTATAATGATGGGAGGCGCGGTTTCTGGAAGCAGTTGCCTCGGTGGACCAGTTCAAAGATGGACACCGGATATTGTAGACCTTTTGGACATGAGGGTGCTTAAGGCGGGGGAAATGGCCGGAAATCGAGAGTCTTGTCGACGCGCCGTGGCGTTCTGTAAAGGAGTGCAACTTTATGATGATGTGCGGGTGTTTTTCTGTACAGTACGGACCACTGGGTAAATCTTGGTTATCCGCTTTTAAATAGTCATTTTATAACCACGTCGTTCAGATGAAGGTTTGGAAATGACACGTTTTTCTTCAATTAGTCAATGCCGTGTGGCGTTTGTGATCATGTCTGTCTACAGCCTTCTGTTTCGTGTACTGCCAGTCTTCTTATAGCCCACCATGCTGTGTGGCGCTGGTAATCATGTCTGTCCACAGCCTTCTGTCTCATGTGCTGCCAATCTTCTTATAGTCCATGATGTGGGGCGTTGGTGATCATGTCTGTCCACAGCCTTCTGTCTCATGTGCTGCCAATCTCCTCTTCTTATAGTCCATGATGTGGGGCGTTGGTGATCATGTCTGTCCACAGCCTTCTGTCTCATGTGCTGCCAATCTTCTTATAGTCCATGATGTGGGGCGTTGGTGATCATGTCTGTCCACAGCCTTCTGTCTCATGTGCTGCCAATCTTCTTATAGTCCTTGCCGTGGGACGTTTTTTGTCATGTCTGTCCACAGCCTTCTGTCTCGAGTACTGCCAGTCTTCTTATAGTCCATGCCGTGTGGCGTTGGTGATCATGTCTGCCCATTGCCTTCTGTTTCTCGTGCTGCCAATTATTTCTAATACCCACGCACTTTTTCTCCCCCAGCTTTTCCTCCCCTCCGACTTTCCCGTTGCAATGACATACTAATCCAGCTTTCCCTTCTCATGACATTCCCAAAGAATGTGGACTGTCTTCTTCTGATGCGAGTAACCAGTTCTCTTTGTGTCTTTCGAGACATCTTGATTGGTCTTTCTGTCCGTCCATAGAGCTCTCACATTCTTCTATAAAACCGCAGCTTTCACACAATTCCTTACATGTCCGCTAATTGTCCATGATTCGCATCCGTAAATCGGGGTTGGCTCGATATAGCTCTTAAGTTAAACACCATTAAAAGTGAACTGAACGAAACAAATCAATATCTAGAAACAAGCGTATAAAACCGCTTTGTTCTTAAACAGCAAAAAATATGGTGCAGTTAAAGGGTTTTTCTCTACAGCATGTCGCAGTCAACCCCTACCTTTTTGGCTGTATGAGTTTTTTTGGTAAGTTTACGTTCAGTAGTTTGCCACTGCTTTCTGAACGACTGGAACTTATAACTTGTAACGGAACCAACGCAAGGCGGTCTGCTGTCAAATCGTCCGCAGCTGTGTTCGAGCGCGGCATGCGAGATTATGAATAATATTTGTAACTCCTTCGCCACACAGCAGCACATGGGAGCAGAAGGGGTTAAAATATTGATTTCTGGGACAGAATGAAGCTAATTAACACGGAACAAATCAAGTTAATTCAATAACCAGGACACAGTCGAGATCACCAAAGTTCAGTGAATGTTCTCGAAAGCTTTCCATCGATCGTTGTCTTCTTCTTGCGCTCCTCTGTCCAGGCATCACATCTTCTTGTGACCTCAAAGGTCAACATGGCCAACCTCGGCATTCACTTTTGTAATGTTTGCATCCTCTAGACCAGTAGTTCTCAACATTTTTTGGCCGGTGCCCCCCTTCACCATATTTTCAGAACGTCATCCCCCACCCCCTTCCTATCAAAAATTTGGCCCGTGCCCCCCTTCACCATATTTTCAGAATGTCATTCCCCCCCCCCTTTCATATTTACTACCTAAATATCCCCCACCCCTACACAGTATACGTAAAAATGGAAGGTAAATGTAATAGCATATACTAAAACAAGTCTAGACATCCACATAAAACGTGATTTGTGGGTCTACTTACTTTATAAAATGAGTTTTAGAAGGATGAGACGTACATAACTGTAAAGTATGAAGGGGAAAACAATATCAAGTAATCGGTTCTTGTATAACGCGATCTTGAAATGGTCTTCATTTCCTCCCCTCCCCCCTGGAAACCCTAATATTCCCCCCTGGGGGGGGGGGGGATCCCCCACCGGTTGAGAACCATTGCTCTAGACAGATTCCATCCAAGGCCACGGGCTCTACCTCGTAGGTTTTCTTTCCTAACAATTTTGCCAGAGCCGCGACCTACGGTCTAGCCTCTTCGATTTCCAACTGCACATGTGACCTCCTGCTATTCGCCTTTATCCATGAAAGCATGATATCCTATCTCACTACCCAAGCGATCAGGGAACGTGTGAAACAGTTATATACTGGCGGTTCTTTGAAAAATTTCCAGCCCTATGGTAGGGTCACAACAAAATCACGTCCGAAGAAATATTCTCCGGATGAACGCAGCAGAAGAAGAAGAACCCGATACTTTCTTATTCCGAAGCTGATACCGTAACAACCCGATATTTTCTTATTCCGAAGCGGATACCGTAACAACCCGATACTTTCTTATTCCGAAGCGGATACCGTAGATTATCACCAACGCCTCCACCTCCCTACTCCCGCCCCTCCAGGCTTCAAGATCTGACAGGCGAGCCTCATTGACGTGTCTCATTGCGACTGTATAGGAATAGAGCAGGATGGCATTAAACACGGAGCAGGCCAGGGGTTTTCTTACGTATGGCCTAGTGAATCACGCTCACCCGCCCTGCCATATGACAACAACGTAAGTAAACAAATATGGCTTCCATAACCTTTAATGCTTCATGTACTGTACGGGAACGAACGCACGTACATCCCACAAACACACACGCACATACACACACATACGCACGCACACACATATACACACATACGTAAATACATATTTTTTTTGCATATCCCTTACAGGACGTTGCAGTCAACATCAGCATTTTTCAGCTGCTGTTGATGTACTAGGCAAGATTACGCTCAGTAGTTTGCCATTGCTTTCTGAGCGACCAGGCTCACATACCCGTAAGGTACCAACGCGGCGAGAACCGCTACCGATTCTCGCGCAGAGTTACGTTGCTATGTAAGTACTTTAATAACAGCAAATGAAAGATGTATTAAGGAAGTTATATCTAGAATATCCCAAGCAAAGGTAGCATTTCATCAGATCTAGAATATTCTCTGCAGTTTATCTATGTCCGTCGAAGTGAGGACGAGCTACACTGGGAAAATCCTGATGTATGGAAGCAAATCATGGACAAGTGAGGAATTGTGTGGGGGAGGGGGAGGCGGAGATATGGTTTTATAGAAGAATGATGAGGACATCGTGGGCAGATGGAAATAGCAATGAAGACATCTTGAAATAAATTAAGCTCCGAAAGAGAGACTGGCTTCTCACATCAGGAGTGGGCATTCCACATTCTTTGAGCATGTCATGAGAAGGGGAAAGCTGGAGTATGTCGTCACAACAGGAAAGCTGAAGGGGAGGAGAAGCAGGAGGAGACGAAGGGAGGAGTTTAGCATCAAGGCATGGAGGAACATAGGTATCAAAAATTTACAGGCAGTACATGAGACAGAAAGCTGTGGACAAACATGATTACCAACGCCACACGGTATGTACTATAAGAAGATTGGCAGCACACGAGACAGAAGGCTGTGGACAGACATGATCACCAACGCCACAAGGCATGGACTACAAGAAGATTGACAGCACACGAGACATATATAAAACTTTGTAACTGAATCAGCAGACCTGCAGGGGCTGCGTGGTCTCAAAGTATGGTGTCCGCCTCGAGTACTAGAGGTCCCGGGTTCAAGCCCCGGTGATGCCGGGATCTTTTCACGAGGACTTCTAATAATAAAATGTCCCCTGGTCTCTGGGTAGTGAGATCGGACGCCCGTGTGTATTGTTGCGCACGTAAAAAATCCCTTGACAGTTGGAAATCGAAAAAGAGTAGCCTAACGGCGCTGCCCGGGCAAAATTTCGAATTAAAAATCTACCCAAAGTATTTTCAGGATCCTCGCCGGTGCTACTGAGTTCGTGCACTGAACTGAGTTTCTCCAGACTCAGATTTGAGTTAGGAGGAAAACATAGCACTTATGGGTTGCACCCATGTGCCGTGATGTTGATCCATCGACTAAACTAAACTAAACTATCAGCAGACCTATATATATCATAAAACCTAAAGCCCAGAAAGTAAAGCTGGTGGTGGGGACAGACAGCCCGTGCTAACTCTAATCCTGTTACCTCCAGTATATCCCCTCTGGAAGTTGGAGTCTGTGGACCATGAAATACCCCAAAATATCCCCTCTGGAAGTTGGAGTCTGTGGACCATGAAATACCCCAAACCCGCGGAGTGCTAACACTAATCCTGTTACCTCCAGTATATCCCCTCTGGAAGTTGGAGTCTGTGGACCATGAAATACCCCAAACCCGCGGAGTGCTAACACTAATCCTGTTACCTCCAGTATATCCCCTCTGGAAGTTGGAGTCTGTGGACCATGAAATACCCCAAACCCGCGGAGTGCTAACACTAATCCTGTTACCTCCAGTATATCCCCTCTGGAAGTTGGAGTCTGTGGACCATGAAATACCCAAACCCGCGGAGTGCTAACACTAATCCTGTTACCATCCAGTATATCCCCTCTGGAAGTTGGAGTCTGTGGACCATGAAATACCCCAACCCCGCGGAGTGCTAACACTAATCCTGTTACCATCCAGTATATCCCCTACTGGAAGTTGGAGTCTGTGGACCATGAAATACCCCAATCCCGCGGAGTGCTAACACTAATCCTGTTACCTCCAGTATATCCCCTCTGGAAGTTGGAGTCTGTGGACCATGAAATACCCCAAACCGGCGGAGGAATCACGACATACCCGGACTAATCTTAGCCCACCCGTATGTGCTGTGCCGCATGGTGACCTAGTTAGATCTTTACATCCACAGTAATGTATTCTCGTCATAGATTTATTTGAACAAAGACGATACAACCGTCAGATTACAGTTTATTGTTCTTTTTCTCTTCGTACATTTACCCCGATGAAGTTTGGGGGGGGGGGGGGGGGGGTGGGGGGGGGGGGGGGGGGGGGGGGGGGGGGGGGGGGGGGGGGGGGGGGGGGGGGGGGGGCGCGGGGGGGGGGGGGGGGGAAAATAAAAATCTGTCCTGTACCCTTCTAATGCTCTTGAAGTTTTATTCATTTCTCTTTGGTTGTTCTGATACCATCATTCCAATTGTTGCTGTTGTTTGTGGAACTCGTCTTTTTACATGGACAATAAAGGGGCATTTTGTGTGATATTTACTGGCCACAGGGGAAAGACCCTGATGGGCAACCCCTTTTCCGTGAAATTGGAACCGCGACTAACTGATCACATTGTTCACATGGTCTTCCCCTTGCCCTGTATCCAATAAATTTCTTCAGTGTGGCTCTTTGTGGCAGATGGTAGCAGAACATTCTTGTAGGTGGTCAAACCCTTTAATCTTTGTTCTTTATTGAAGTTCATTTGTTTTCAGACCTAACGTCTTCTAATTCCTCATTCCCATTTCTACTTCATTTTTACACCGCAGCTCTTCTAAGGCATCACTTCTCTGTTATGTTTTTGCGCTCATTAGTTGCAGTAAGCGTCCATGATTGGCATCGGTACAAAAAACGGCCAAAAAATTTGTTTTTTGTGAGATTTGCTTTAGAATTTATATGGATATTTCTATGCAACAAAAGTGGCGCCAGTGTTCCCAGTATCTGATTTGGATTTGCAGAACTTTTGCATAGTTTATTGTGTGGCATATTTCGCAAAAGACAAGGATTCATGTATTTACTTCATGTAGTGGCTAAAACTCCGTAACAGAGCAAACACAACAGGAGGTCTTTCCCCCCCCCCCCCCCCGGGAAAACCCCCTTCCCAAAGGGGGGGGAAGGGG
>JACEFZ010014523.1:0-32500 GCA_014155875.1 Cepaea nemoralis
TGGCTTGGGGCCGTGTGGGGGGGCTGTGGTGAGGTGGTGAGAGGTGGCGGGGGGGGTGCCCTGGTGGAGGTGGTCGGAATCGATGGGCAAACCCTATTGTTTATTAAGAACGATGTGGTAATCAAATACATAGGCATATTTGGTGTAAAGAAGTGATAGGAAAAAAATCATATGGAGCTCGCTCATTGTGCGTCTCTCATTTCTCTCAATGTCGGTGCCTGGTGGTCGAAGTAGAGTTTATGCAGGGGGACTTAATAAAGACGATTGTAGTTGTTTAAAAGCGGTGAAATTATCTGGGAGCGATGCGGGTTATGACGGGAGATGTTGCGGCGGGGAATAATCGAGATCCCCCATCTGTCGTTGTATGAATATCGGCCGGTTAAAAAATGTTTATTCAACAAATAACGACCACACCGTCTGTGTTATCTAAGCGTATCAATATAAACGATTTTTTAATGTCCTGAGGTAAAACCCGTAGCGAAAGACATTCACTAGATGATGATTATGATATTTGGCTAGCACCAGTGGATGCTGCTGTTGGCTGATCATATGCAGACATGACACGTGATGATGATAGTTGAGAAGCCGACGTCCTGTGTGACAATAACTAGTCATTATTATTCGGCAAGGTTCTAACTACTGATTCGTCGTTGTTTGTCGTGCTAGCTGACTTCCAATTGTTAGATACTGACATGTGATTGCTAATTGGTAAAATAAAATCACCCGGGCCATCTGCAGGGCACGCTATGATTGTTCAGATATCTTTTTTTCTTTTACCAGTAGGTTGTTCTTCTGTGACTAGTAAACGATGATCACCAGCACCACTCCCATATGATGATTGTATGTCATTAATAGCTGACACGTCAGTCGATACTCCGCTCCCAGATGATGATAGTTAATCATTATTAGCAGACACTTCACTCTACTCGCCACTCCCTGGTGATGGTTTCAGTGATTGGTTCTCTTCTCCTCTTGGGTTCTGCGGTGTAGTGCTTATTGGTAGACACATTATTAGTTGCTGTTTCATGCTCGTCCTTCATGTGTCTCAGTAAAGCATCTTTTCGGGTATAAATACGATCGCACTAAGCACAAATAAACTCATGTGTAGAATGAGTACTCAAAACATATCGACGTAGGTCACCACCACTTGTGAAGGACTTGTTACAGAGAGCAAAACTGTTTTCTGTGTGCTTGTCATATTCGGCTATAATGGCCGAACATCAGAGCCGTTTTGCTGAGGTGATTCAGTCGGACAAAGAACCAGCTTGTAAGACGAGGATATTATTGGATTGGATAATCTTTAAATATGTCACAACCATTGTCAAAGATGTTCCAACGGAAAATACTATGACTTCTTCATAAGTGTCGCAGATGAAATATTTTCTGATAATTTCATCAAATGTGGCCGGTTAATAATGTTAACGTCTGTGGCTAAACATTTCAGTCAAAGACTAGTCGAGTCCTTGTACAACTCTGATGTGTATGTCAAAAAATTCGAGAGATTTTTCGTACAGGAAGCGGCTGTATTTTTATTTCAGAATACCTGTGTGTTAACTTCCAGTGAATTAGAATATCTGTTGAAATTATTATCCGTAAATGAATAAACTTAAAAACACATCCGACTTCGTTGTCTGTTACCAAACAAGTGAGAGGTGTCTGTGTTGTGCGTGAGAGTTGTGTGTATCTGAAATGAGCAATTTGTCTGTTCGTGGGTGATATTTTTAATCAACCGACCACCGATGTAATATCTCCTGCCAGATAGCTCGATTGACAGCTCCAGTGACACAGCAAGGCGATGCCTCGTTCGTCCATGGATGTTTGTCGCATGTGCCATGTCACAGGCAGCTCCAAACAGACATCGCCTGCATTTAGTAATTCCATCGACGTCCCATTATCTATTATGCTGAAATCCTCAGTTCATAGATTTTCATTGGCTACAACTCTCAACGAGGTATCTGAGTACTTTGTTCCAAATCATAATTGCACCTTGCAAATTTTAGTAATTTCTGCTCGCACCTAGACAAGAGGCGAGGTAATTATCTTTTCTTCGTTCCATAATTTGCGTTGTGCTTCGCTAGAACAATTACTAGACAATTTGCTTCAAAAATAATTGTAATAATTGCACATAACTCAGCGTCAGCCTATATTCCTATTCGATTTTCTCCTTCGAACGGATAGGAAACGTAACGACAAAGATATTTTCTAAGATAACATAATCGTCTTCCTCCCGCACAAGTCTTCAGTGCACTGTCATTTTGCGTCTACGCATAATTGTGTACGCTGTTTCCAAGATGACAATATACTAAAGCAGAATCACTCAGTGAATCTAAGTATCTTTGCTTTTCAGAATTATGTCTATAAAAACCACTCCAAATGCGACAGACGTAAACATTAACTAACATTACGTCACGCCATGTAATAGCTTTTACAAACAAACTTACATCACACGAAGTTGAGACAACCACACTGACACAAACACACAATACGCAAACATTATAAACACATAACTTGTCAAATATCAACAACAAACCGGTAGTCTCCAAACCAAAACACGAACCCGTCAAAACATTACAACTGACAAAAAGCCTGCTTGTTGACAACAATACAATTTTTACAGTCCTCTTAACAATTAACCCAGTATTCTGACAGGTCTGGAGTGCACACCTGTTCTGTCAAAACACAACAGACCTCCTGCTCAACTCGACAAAACACACCCGTTTTTACGTTCAATAACAGAACAGCTGACTAAATACACATTAATAAAGCAGTTTAGTATATTTGTCTACTATGTTAAATTGATTATTTGGTTGTTTCGGGATTTGAAATGTAAATATTGAGCACAACCCACTACTGGCAACGCTGATCGTATTCTGGAATGAACCTAAGGCCTATACACGTCAATATGGAAGCACTATACTCGAGTTTCGCTCTCGTTTGAGCTCGTCAGTAGTGCATATCCCTGACCGGATCCGGAAACAAGCCCCGGATCACTGGCGTGTGAAGCGGGTGTGTAACCACGCGGCACACGCTGGACACGCCAAATTATCATAACAGAATATTACAACGTTACCCATCGTAGGCTAAGCTCAAGATTGCCCAATCGCAGCGACTGACGTCCGTCAATCGATGTGGACCCGAACGATCAGGACTTCTCACTGGCAAGGAACACCAGGCCTCCTAAAATCCAGTGAGCAATAATCAAATTGATTATTTGGTTGTTTCGGGATTTGAAATTTAAATATTGAGCACAACCCACTACTGGCAACGCTGATCGTATTCTGGTATGAACCTAAGGCCTATCCACGTCAATATGGAAGCACTATACTCGAGTTTCGCTCTCGTTTGAGCTCGTCAGTAGTGCATATCCCTGACCGGATCCGGAAACAAGCCCCGGATCACTGGCATGTGAAGCGGGTGTGTAACCACGCGGCACACGCTGGACACGCCAAATTATCATAACAGAATATTACAACGTTACCCATCGTAGGCTATGCTCAAGATTGCCCAATCGCCGCGACTGGCGTCCGTCAATCGATGTGGACCCGAATGATCAGGACTTTTTACTGGCAAGGAACACCAGGTCTCCTAAAATCCAGTGAGCAATAATCAAATTGATTATTTGGTTGTTTCGGGATTTGTAATTTAAATATTGAGCACAACCCACTACTGGCAACGCTGATCGTATTCTGGTATGAACCTAAGGCCTATACACGTAATATGGAAGCACTATACTCGAGCTTCGCTGTCGTTTGAGCTCGTCAGTAGTGCATATCCCTGACCGGATCCGGAAACAAGCAAACCAGTTCTATTTTCTCGTAAACAAAAGGATCTCAACGAAGAGCCATCACGAGAAGACAGTAAAATGTATAGCATAGTGTATGGCATAGTGTGTGGGGAAAAAACAATGGGACGTTCGCTCTTTTAATTTTAAATCTACCAATTCTTAAAATACTCGCCGTTTTAACTGGACCCTTCTATCGATCTGATTGTTCACGTGGCGAGATGTTACTTTCATGACATCAGTTATTGATTGGTTGTGTTTTAGAATTTTTCCCTTTGCACTCGAACATTCTGATGGAGCCTTCCTGAATACTGAACTGAAATAGGAATTTCATATGGGATAAAACACAGAAAAGCGATAATTGCTTGTTCTTCTACCTAAAAGAACTCAATCAGGTGCCGTCGCCGCGAGTAAAGTTGTCGGAACGAAATTATTAATTCTTTACACCATCACCACATCTCAGATTGTATTACATATAGACCCATCGGAACATTTTAACGAATGAGTAAAGCACACATTCATCATCATGCGCCATGCCGGTAAGCGGGTGGAGGAGGGGGGCGATCGGAGTAAATTAATCAACATCATATGGTATGGCGATAAGCCATGTCAATCAGTTATACCCCACCATAACCAGGGCTATTCTTCTGTATCATATCGAACGTTGGTAACGAAAGAGTAGATCACACCATCAGCACGTATCATGCCGATAAGCTTTGCCGGCCATGTTACACCATATCACACAATCGCTAGAGACGTGGATAAATTTTATAACCATTTGTCAGTTGATATCATACATTATGTGGTCATTTGGTTGGTGTAGGGGAGTGGTTCTTCAAACATAATTAACATGTGCCATGTCACCTGGCCTTAGGTGATCGTGGTACATTAATCATGTGCCATACCGATAGTTTTAGTCTTTGTAAAACCGATTGATATTTCTCAATAAATAAACCAGTCACTAATTATCAGGCACCGTAAGGAGTAGCGTAGCCATGCCGTTGCTAAACATTAGCATCATCAAGAGATGTCGGCTGGCGCAGGCAAGCGTTACTAATCATTATCATCATGTAGCGTAAAGAGTGGTTCCTTCAACATTCATCATCATCATCATTAACATGAACCATGTCGGCTGTCATAGTATATTAGATGTTGATGTCGTTGTCTGTTTGTGGGCAGTGTTCCTTTATTTTCAGGTTTCGGCTGGCGTTGGTACTCTGTCGCGCTGATGTAGTCTAATAGAGGTGGTTTTCAGCGACAATATATATCCTTTATTGTGAGGAGCAAGGACATTTAGTCGACATGAACTCCCCGTGGAAACATCCTTTTACAGCTTTAATTTCGGGACCAGCAGGGAGTGGAAATCAGTTTTTGTCCAGCTTTTTCTGGCCAATCTCCCAGTCATGGTAGACCCGATTCCAGAGGAGATTGAATGGTGCTATGGGGAATGGTAAGAGATGTACGAGAATATGTAGGTGTATATTTTACTGAAGGTCTGTCCGTTATAGAAAAATGGACAGGATATAGACGCCGGTTAGTGGTTATTGATGATCTAATGTCCGAGACAGACGACAGAGTGACCAAGTTATTTACTAAGATTAGTCATCATCGCAACCTCAGCGTTATGTATATTGTACAGAACCTCTTTGGTAAGAATAAAGAACAAAGAACCATCAGTTTGAATTCGTTGAATTGCCTAGTAGTATTTAAAAACACTCGAGACGGCTCGAAATTACCAATTTTTATATAGTAATATATTTTAATACTTTATTTCAAAATAAATATAGAATAAAATATAAATTTTATATATATATATATTATATATATATATATATATATATATATATATATATATATATATATATATATATATATATATATATATATATATATATATATATATATATATATATATATATATATATATATATATATATATATATATATATATATATATTATAATAATAATAATATATAAAATAAAATATGAAATAAATTAATACTAATTTAATATTGTAATACAGATTACCAATTTTATCATACAGATTTATCCAGGCTGCAATGTCTATGTCCAAGAGAGTTGTAAGGGCGTGGCAGCAATTCCACGCGGGTATTTGCTCTTCGACTATCGACAGAAAACACCGGATCAGCTCACCTTAAGGACCCATTGTCAAAAAAGCTGCTAATAGACAAGATAGAAGAACTATGGAAATAGACTCAAACAAGATAGATAGGACATAGCTATCTAGGAGCTAGGGGTCAGAAAGGACAGAAGCACGAGAGAGAACTATGAATAGTTCTCCAACTGGACACACTCGTGTCCTAAAAGGGGACAACGTAAGACATGAGCTGGGGTTACCCAGGATAGAATGGGGAAACCCATATCACGAGAAGTGTCCAGGGAAAACACTGGTAACTCCAACCGGGTGACCAGTAATTAACGGCGTGCGGGAACACCGGGCACGCAAACCAGCTAACCCACGAAGGGTCTATCGCTTGTGGCTGTACACGCCACGAAGATCCTCAGACCGGGACTCGACAGCCTAGAGACGGACTGCTGTATTCGCTAGGAATACTGTGTTGCTTAGAAAGGACAGTATTCAATAGATATGACTTAGACTACTTAACTTTGATAGAGATTACCATCGATACCATCTCTCATTTAACATCATCACCATACATCATGATATGTATTAACCATGTGGCTATCCGCCGCTCGCCGAGCTATTGTAAATTAAGCTCAGAATAAACTTGTATTATACTTGTATCTTTTTGCATAACCTTCGTGTTATCATTGCTTGTGGTACAAAAGCGGAATCCTTGCATGCCTGTTAAAGTTGAGTTGCTGACAGGCAGGATCCGATTTGGTGTCAGAAGGTGGGGCTTGAACCACCTTCAAGCACTTTTCAAGACCATTTACCCACATAAATTGTGAAATTCTACGAAAATTATTTGTGATATTCTATATTATTTAAATTTGGAAATTTAAAACTGTGATTTGTTTAAACTGGAATTATGTATCCAAATCACCAGTTAACGATTATTTTTGAACATTTGTTGTGTGATATTCATGATGTCAACTTTCACCAAATTTACTCACGAACTTGTACAATGCCAAATTCATTTAGTACAAGGGAAGTAATTGAAAAGTTAGACTAAGCCATACAGCAGAGCTCAATCAGAGACAGTAGGGAAGTGAAGACAAGACGACAATTGACTACTCATTCGACGTTTCATCTCACTATTCATTCGACGATTCATACAGACAATCATACCATTCATATCATTTATATCATTCATTTATTCAAATCACATTTGTAATTTGCCTAGCGTAAAAACGGTGATAGGTAAATTGATATACAACCATGTATTGTGTAACATATTTTGTAACCATATGCTAATTGTTGCTGTTCTATAAAACAGAGACAGCAATCGTACAAACAAGCCTTTCTATTCTGTGTTTGCAAAACAGCAGTGAAACATCCCGAAGATCCGAATTTGGTAACATCCCGAGGGGCCGCATTTTCATCTGATTAGATGAGTATTTTTTCATTATTTTGATAATCACAATTAACCATGCATCTTACTTTTCAGTGAGTGATTGTGAATTTGTAACACGTATTAATTAAAAATTATTTATATACCATTTGTGTAAGAACATAAAGCCCTACAATGTCAACATTAAGTGAGTGTATCCAGGCTGGCAAAGTATTAGGCCATAGCGGGGAGAAACTAGAAAAATGGGCAGAACAGAAATACAAAGAAGAAACAGAAAGAAAAGCTGCACTAGAGAGGGACGAAGGAGCACTTGAAAGACAACATCAGAAAGAGATGAGAGAGTTAGAAGAAGCCACCAAGCAAAAACAAATAGCATCAGACTTACAAACAAAGCAAAACCAATTAGAATTAGATAACGCCACAAAACAAAAACAATTAGAATTAGAGGAAATAACTAAACAGAAAGAAATAGAGATAAAGCAAAAACAAATAGAGGTAGACTCACAAACAAAATTAAGAATGAAAGAGATGGAAATCGACTCACACATTCAGATAGCGTCCACAAAACAGAAGAGTCTTGAAGAGCAAAATAAATTTTCCAAATATAAAGGGATCATTAAACCCTTCAGTCAAGGGGATTCAATATCAGCATGGACCGAGAATATAGAGGTCCAGCTTAAATTTCAGGAAATACCGTTGGAAGATTGGGCAATAATCTATATGAGAAATCTCTCAGGGGAGCCCTTAAAAGTTATCGAGTCTATACCAACAGAATTAATAAACAACTACCAATATATTCATGACAGAATTATGCAGCATTTTCTACTCGATGCTCCTGGATATCAGATCCAGTACTCACAAATCAAACCAAAACCGAACGAAACGTTCATAGATTACGTATCTAATGTGCAGAGTGTATTTAGTAAGTGGCTGAAGGCGGCGAAAGTAGGGAAGGATTTTGACAAATTACAGGACTTAATGATTATGGATAAAGTAATATCCACAGTCCCAACTCCCTTTGCTAAGTTCCTTCAACAATCAGACATTGAATCTCTTGAGCAACTAGAGAAACGTGGTTCAGCATATTTTTCCTCGAACCGAGATGTATTTAAGTCATCTATACATGATTCTGAAATTACTGCGTTTGCTAAGAACGAACCAAGCAGACCTTTCAATCCAGAAAGCTTACCATAAGAAAGATAAACCATACCAAAAGCCACCACAATGTGTGTACTGCCATTTATTTCATCCACAATTTTCGATGTGTGATAAAAATCCAGCATATCCTGCACATCTCGAAATGATGATTAAAAAGCAGGAAAACAAAAGGACTGCATACAGGCGTGCAGTCAAATGTTTTTTTTTTGTTCTTCTTTGGCCACTTTAGTAATAAATGTTTGGGCAGACAAAGAATGAAAGCTAGCAACGCTATGCTCATAGATACATCGTCTGATAGTGGTAGTGAAAGAGAGTGCAAGAATGAAAACATATTACCATTCAATGAGTGTGAAAGTGTAGCGGTTGTTACAGATATTTTAGACTTTGATAAGTGTGATACCTGTCATCAGTTCCATACGGACGGTAAACTCAAATGTGGTCACATTGTACCATTTTCCAATGAAGATGCAAATTCAGCTTTAGCCTCCAGAGGCAATTTAAAGTTCCACGATGCACTGGTCAATGAACAGCCATGCCAATGTTTACTCGATAGCGGGAGCACTTTACTCGGGGTTAGAAGGGAACTAGTGAACCAGGAGGATTATACGGGCGATTTTGTTAAATGCCGCACTTTTTCTGGCACTATTGAGAAATACCCGCTGGCAAAAGTCCGTATAAATACCCCGTTCCTTTCCGGCACATTTACGTGCGCTATCTTACAGAACCCCTGTACTGACCTTGTTTTGGGATGCCTTCCTGGGTTAAGACACTGCACTGATGACGAGATATTAGCCTGGAAACAAACACACATGGCTAATGCAGTAACTAGGTCAGAGACCCAAACACATCAAACTGACCTACAAGATGAGATGTTACATTTATTAACACCTACAGGGTACTATTGACAATACCACTCGACAAGAATTTATCGAGGCACAACACGCTGATTCAACTATTGCACCCTATTTTAGATTATTAGGTGAGAAAGCTAAATTAACCAAAAATGTCTCTTGGTACTTCAAACTGCATAATGGAATTCTCATGCGGTATTACACCACTAATAACCATGAAATTCAGCAGACGGTGCTACCTTTGAAACATCGACAAAATGTGTTAAAGATTGCACACAATTCACCGTTTGCTGGACATCTGGCTTATAACAAAACGAGAGCCAGAATTTTGGCACATTTCTATTGGCCTAAGTTGTATAACGATATTAAAACTTTTTGTCGGTCATGTACCATTTGCCAACATGTAGAAAGAAAGGGAAAGTGTGTAACACCTGAGGTCCAATCTTCAACATTGGCCTCTATACCGCGTGAAAGTGTAGCCAATACCAATAAGGGTAACAAAACCCTACACCTGGAACCCAATCAAGAGGTGCTACTTTTACTACCAGATAAACGTAACTTATTATTAACTTCATGGCAAGGGCCATTCAAAGTGGTACGAAAGATATCAGATGTCGATTATGAAATATCGATAAACCAAAAATTAAAGATATTTCATATCAACATGCTGAAGCCTTACTTCTCACGACAAGAACCGACGACAGACGAACAGAATGCACCTACACCAAGCAACCCGACGACAGACGTACATAGCGCAACTACACTAGTCAGGGCGACAGATGACAACGACAGCGCATACACACCTAGTCAAGAAACAGAACACACAGGTAGCACAACGACAATACTGAACCAGATAGACGACGATGACATTGAACTACCAGTCCCGACAGTAGACACGACTGGGACAATTAATAGCATACGGTTAGAACCGAAACTCACAGACGGGAAAGACGACAAATAATAGATCTAGTAACTGAATACAGAGACATTTTTTCCGACATTCCAGGTAGGACTGACAGAATAGAACACTCCATTATTCTGACTGATACCACTCCTATCAAATGCCGACCTTATTCCATCCCATTAAGTTACAGGGAAAGTCTCGACAAGGAAATTTTAGATCTTGAGTCGAGTGGAATAATACAAAAGTCGCAGTCAGAATATTCTTTTCCTATCGTCCTTGTCAAGAAAAAGGACTCGACAATTCGCCTCTGTGTCGATTATCGCCGTTTAAACAATGTTACTAAAGTCGACGCAGAGCCAATCCCATCATGCGAAGATCTAATTTTGAATATGTCAACTTCTCGAATTTTCTCTAAACTTGACCTAACGAAGGGATACTGGCAAGTCCCGATGCACCCACTTTCGATCCATCTTACTGCATTCTCAACACCTCTAGGTCTTTATGAGTGGCGATTCCTTCCTTTTGGCCTTCGTAATGCACCAGCCACTTTTGTCCGACTCACCAGGGACCTTCTCCACGGAGTGACCAATACTGAGACATACATTGATGATATTTGTATCCATACTGCAGACTGGACATCACACTTACAGAAACTGCGACATGTCTTCGAGAGATTAAGATTGTTCGGTCTTACTGTTAAACCAACCAAAGTTGAGTTGGGGTTGGAAGAAATTGATTTTCTGGGCCACACGATCACCAGAGGCCAACTTAAAACAGACGAGAAAATTGTCACCAAAATTTTGAACTTAACGATGCCAACGACCAAGAAACAGGTCAGAAGCTTGCTTGGGTTAGTGAATTACTATAGCAAATTTATACCCAACTTAGCTGAAATCACCAGCGTTTTTTCTAATGTTTTGAAAGCATCTGTGAAATTAAATGTACAAGATGCAAAGTTAATTGCTGCTTTATCAAAATTAAGACATATGTTCAGCGTTTTACCAATCCTGCGCTTGCCTAATCCAAATCTTACGTATTTTCTCCGTACAGACGCAAGTGCTATATCAATCGCTGGCGTTCTAGGCCAATTCCATGAAGGAAAATTCCACCCAATAATGTATGTAAGCCGCAAAGTTAGCCCTACTGAATCAAAGTACTCAGTTGCTGAGTTGGAAGCTTTAAGCGTCATCTATTGTATCCGGAAGCTTCATAGATTCTTAGCGGGTACGCATTTTGTCGTTGAGACTGACCATTCACCGCTTACAGTGATGCAGACTGGAGTCCACCGCAACAACAGGATCTACAGATGGTCTTTGATCCTGCAAAATTACTCGTTTACTATAAAGCATATAAAGGGGAGCATGAACTTGCTATCAGACACACTAAGCCGTCCTTCTCAGATCGAGATACCTGAGATGCGAGAAGAGAGCGATCCGACATCACCAAAGTCAGTGACACTGTAGTTAACTAGTGCCTTAGATGGTGAATGCACACACTATAGTGCCCTTTCCATCTATGAATCGCATGAACTTGCTTACTATGAACTGTGTCAGTACAAGTGAAAGTGAACAGATATATTATCAGAGTTCTACACCACCACCATATATGCAACCCATGAGTTGAACGATATTTGAACATTACCCAGGATGAGAGCGTATGTACCAGACTTTGTCTAGATGAACTCTATTTTTCCAACGATAGTCAAAAGAGGACGCTACTCCGACAACACACCTGGATGTAATTAGTTAATTTAATTAGATATAGATTGTTTGTGATATGTATAATAATATGTTTTTATAACAGTTGCATACAATATCGTATTTTTCTTAGTTAGAATATAATTTAGAAACCACCCATATAACTTTAGTAATAACATTTAATAGTTAAAATCCAGTTACATTTAGTTAGAAACTCATATAGTTTAACCCTTACATCGTACTTTACAACTTAGGAAACATTACTTTAGTTTACCATCATTTAAACACATTTTATTAGACATTTAGTTAATTAAAACATCATTTAGAAATTAATCCCACCATTTATAAATTTATACCATCCTATGCACTAACACACAATAAGGTAACTAACACACTTTTCCCCATTTTCATCATTTAGTTAGATTAGTTCCCTTAGTTAGCGTAGCACAGTGCACCAACTTAGAATAGATTAGAAATAGCCATCATTACCTACAGGATTGGTAGTTAACAATCCTCCTAAATATGTATAATTTTGTACAGAAATGACGAGTGCATAAATATAGCACAGTCATTTGGCTTGAAAACTTGTTTAAATTCAGCCAATTGTTTATTGTAAATATATATTGTTCATCCATTAATTTTTCTACAACCATATTTTAATGACAGAACAAGTATTTTAAAACCTTTGTGGAATGAAAGATGAATGAAAGATGTATGAATGAGAATGAGAAAATGAAACAAAAACAGAAAGAGTGAGACATGTTGCGGGATTTTTTTTTCCTCCGCACAATGCGAATTCTTGTAATTCGTCTGTGTCAAATGTGTGTTGTCCTGTTTTTATCTGTGTAGTTGCTATACTTCAATGATAGAGATGGGAAATATATTTTTAGCATCCTAAAACGGAAGTGTTGTCATAAATCAGACTAACACACTCGTTTGTGACTGCAACAAACCGCTTTACGGCGCTCGAAAGAATACATACACGTAAATTATAGACGCAAACACATATTGGTTAGATTACTACACATTAGTTTAATATAAAACACGCAACCAACCAGGAAAACGAACACATAAAGATGCATACACTATTATTTGCAAAGAGAGATAACTACTCCAAACAGGGGACAAAACAAAATCTCAAATAACCTAAGAGTAACACTGAAATATTTCTTCACAAGCGGAAGCTAAAAAGGTGAACATTGGCACATAAGCATGTAGACTCGTTGGAATAGAATATTATATGGGAGCATGAATATTATTCATGTATTGTACTCGTAATAGAGGCAATTTGTATGGGTTGTCAGTTAAGTGGCAATTTGAGGACAGGCCAAAAGGCATGAGTCCGGTTCACACAACTCCTGAGAAGTATAACATTAGGATGAGCATAGTCTCTAACCAACTGTACTACTGTGGTATGCTAATAAATTAGCCAAGTGAAGTGGTACAACAGTGTGACGAGGGAAAGGAGAGATCTTGTCCTATGCCCAGAGCAGAGTTAGAAAACTTACGCAGCTTTTGACGAAATTAGACAGCCCTAATTTTTGTGGAGATTACGACTTGTGTTACACCCATGAATTAAAAGTTTGTAACACAACACAGAGGGAGGGAGAGCCTGTCAAAAAGCTGCTAATAGACAAGATAGAAGAACTATGGAAATAGACTCAAACAAGATAGAGAGGACATAGCTATCTAGGAGCTAGGGGACAGAAAGGACAGAAGCACGAGAGAGAACTATGAATAGTTCTCCAACTGGACACACTCGTGTCCTAAAAGGGGACAACGTAAGACGTGAGCTGGGGTTACCCTGGATAGAATGGGGAAACCCATATCACGAGAAGTGTCCAGGGAAAACACTGGTAACTCCAACCGGGTGACCAGTAATTAACGGCGTGCTGGAACACCGAGCACGCAAACCAGCTAAATCACGAAGGGTCTATCGCTTGTGGCTGTACACGCCACGAAGATCCTCAGACCGGGACTCGACAGCCTAGAAGACGGACTGCTGTATTCGCTAGGAATACTGTGTTGCTTAGAAAGGACAGTATCTAATAGATATGACTTAGACTACTTAACTTTGATAGAGATTACCATCGATACCATCTCTCATTTAACATCATCACAATACATCATGATATGTATTAACCATGTGGCTATCCGCCGCTCGCCGAGCTATTGTAAATTAAGCTCAGAATAAACTTGTATTATACTTGTATCTTTTTGCATAACCTTCGTGTTATCATTGCTTGTGGTACAAAAGCGGAAATCCTTGTATGCCTGTTAAAATTGAGTTGCTGACACCCATATATTTCCCGATCAACGCCAAGTCGTCTACGTCCCCAAATAATATGTCTACCCAACTTAAACGTAATGAGTCTATGTTGCGGTTTCTGGGTGCGGCCAAACCATCTGGCGTAAAAGCTGTAATTAAAACAGCTTATCCAGATCTAGTCCAATCAATTTGCGAATGCTGTCACAATGTGTTAAAACATAATGATCACCTGACATCTGTTCAGAAGTTCTGTCTGCAGCGGCACAAAAACAGTCTGGGAGCTCTCACGCATAAGAAACTGTCGCTCAAGAAACGGAAACAAATCTTGCAACATGGTAGATTCATAGGCGCTTTATTAGGTCCCGTTTTAAATATGATAAAGAGTGGTGTGGGCTTGTAATGAAGAACATAATCCTGGTCGATCCCGGGGTGTTAGAAAGACCATATGTGCCACCCGACACACTAACTGATAGCCTTCAGGACTTGGATAGTTAGATGCAACAAGTCTTGGACAGAACCGAACTGCCACCCCGTGACAAAACCAGACTATATCAACAAATCTTGCAGCAGTATCTGAATCGTCTCGATCAGTACAGACACAAACCATTAGGAATTGATAATATCAAGTCCCCAACTACTAAAGTCTTACCGCCTATACTTAAAGAAGAAGTCAATGACAACAGCCGGCAATCAGCTAGGTAAGTAGAGGAGTCACACCATCTGAAAATAGTCGAGACAATGATGAAGGTATCCGAGACAACGCTCAGTCAACCTGTTTAAGTAATCGAGCCCAAGACTCAAGTAAGCGATCTCAAAAGTCAAGTAGTTAAAACACCTCAGCCGTATAGTCTCAGGAGAAAAAAAAAGAAGGGCAAGATACCTACGATAGAAAATATGGCCACACAAATAAGAAAGTATAACTACGACCCCCAGCAACCAGGTGCCTATAGCTGGGCTGTGGTCTTACAACGCAGTGCGAAACTTCCAGTTAAAACAATTCAGAAATGGTTACGGTTTCAGGATACGTATACCTTGCATAAACTCATTCATCGACGGTTTCAGAGACGTAAGACCATAACAGGTGGCATAAATCAACAGTTTCAGGCTGACTTGATACATACACAAAACTTACGAAGACACAGTGACGGGATGGCATACCTAGTGACGTGCATGGACGTGTTTAGTAAATATGCGTGGACCATTCCGATCCAGAAGCAAATGGGGGAATCTCTAGT
Organism: Cepaea nemoralis; assembly: GCA_014155875.1. Taxonomy (NCBI): domain Eukaryota; kingdom Metazoa; phylum Mollusca; class Gastropoda; order Stylommatophora; family Helicidae; genus Cepaea; species Cepaea nemoralis. Next base: position 15,394 of record JACEFZ010014523.1, read on the forward strand.
AGAGGTTGTGAGTGAGATATATGATGATAGCCAACTGATAAATTTTCAGACCGACAAAGGTTCTGAATTCGTCAACAGAACCTTCTTAAAATTTCTGAAATACCGAGGTGTCAATGTCTTTAAAACCGAGAACGAAGATGTGAAGGCCGCCGTAGTAAAACGATTTAACCGGACACTTACAGAAAAGATGTGGCGATACTTTAAAAAGACCAATACACTTCGCTACATTGTCGTGATAGATAGTTTTATCCGAAACATTAATGGTTCGTATCACCGAAGCATTCACATGGCACCCGTGCAAGTTAACAACAGTAATCAAGAAGAAGTGTGAAATAACTTCTACCATAAGGCAGAAGTGTCAAGAAAAGTTCATTTTCATGCCGACGACCGGGTGAGACTGGCTCAACCCAAACAACCTTTTAAAAACTGCTATATGCCCTCGTGGACAGAAGAACTGTTTACCGTCAGTCGTATAAACCAGACCAATCTGGTCACTTATGTGTTGAAAGACGATTCGGGGTCAGAAATACGTGGTTCATTCTACAAAGAAGAAATACTGCTGGTGGGTAATAAAGAAATTTATCGAAAAGAATCAAGCTTACAAGAGAGGCGAAGGAGTGGTGGTGGTAAAGAGTATTTAGTAAATTGGTTTGGTTATCCCAATTCATTCAACAGTTGAATAACCGACACACAACTAGCTAGCCATGGAGACTAGTGGTATGACCGAACACAACCTGGAAACTATTATGTTGCGTTCACAGACTACAGACGGGGAAAGAACTTCGTTCTGGTCGATTTCTTTTTCTTTTTGGCCAACGAGTGCAGCGGCCAGAGATTGTGATTATATGTCAAATGGTGATTATGTAAGACGCCATTGGCGTATCACTATTTAATCTGACTCAAGGCAGCGCAGCCGCACCTGAAGGCAAGCTGTGAGTATCTCTAATGGGTAGTTGTTTGGGCTATATTCTACCTAACCCTGAACTAGAAAAACGATGAGTTTCTACGTGACATAGCCGAGCAACGCTGCGCCGAAGGTATTAGCCAGGCCACTTTGTCGTCAAGTTACCGCAGACCATGTGTCAGCAACTCACTTGCGACAGGCATACAAGGATTCCCTACTTTTGCACTACACGAAAGTGACAACTCGTATTGTTTGCACAAGGATACATTTTATTCAGAGCTGATAGTACAATAGCTCCACGAGCGGAATACCACATCGGTATTAAACATCATAGTATATTAGAGGTAAGATGGAATGAGGAGATGATATTACTATTATAACTACTGAAAGCTATGCTGAAGTCCTAACTATTATACTGTCCTTAACAACAACAAAGTATCCCCAGCGGATACACGTCTGATCCCTGCCGTCCAGTCTCTGTCTGAGCCCGCTGTACGTGGCGTGTGTTCAGCCACGAGCAATTAGCTCAGCGTGCGTTCGTTAGTTTACGGTGCTGGGCACTTGATTGTATAGACCAGAATTACTTGGTCCCTTCTCGTGAAGTGGGTTTCCAGTCTCTTTGGGTAACCCCAGCTCACCTGTACTTGTTGCCCTCCTTGTTGACACAAGTGTGTCCCGTTATAGCTATTTATAGCGTTTGTGTCTCTCTGTCTGGTCTCCTATACTGTTATGGTTACTTGTCCTCTTCCTAAGCTCTATTTTAGCTCTCCTTAGCTTTGAGCTCTCTCCTAAGTCTTTGACACCATGAATGTGACGAAACAATACGAAATGGGCCAGTAAATTTTTAAACGGATTGCCTGGGGAGATTTGGATCCAGTACTTTCCACCCAAAAGCAGTGGTAGAGAACCTATAACGCATATATGTCCGTCAGGTCCGTTCAGCGCCCAGGAAGATTTTAACGAGGATTTTAATAAGTTGTGTGTAAAAACCCAAGTAGATGAGACAGTTAATATCAAATTATTTATAAGTGCACCTTGTAAGAAGGTCGGGATGAAACTATTTGCACAGGAAACCCAGGTTAAAATTAGTGAGAGATTGAAAAACATGTTGGGGTTCTCAACCTCGACTCTATCAGACGACAATGTCTTATTTTACGGTAATGTGGAATTGGAGATGGGTAGTGTCGTTAAAATATCTACGTTTATTCCGATCTTGTAGCCACGAGACCAGTTGGAGACGCCATGGTGTCCTTAATAATGACTTCCCCTATATCGGAACGGCTTTCGCCCTCAGTGTTTCGTCTCTACAACAAACCATATTATGTCCTGCTAAGTCGTTTCTCCTTCGACACTGTGGAACTACTTTTAATTACCGATACGGGAAGAACGATCCATTCAACGATGGGACTTCAGTGCTAATCTTTACATTTTCGAATCGTGAAAACACTCAGAGCTCGAATATAATAAAATGAGTTTTTACGTTACACTTCGTAGTAACTCATCTTTACAAATATCCCCGCAAAATAGGGTCAGGCATTTCTTCGTCAAGTTGCCGCAAACTATTGAACTAACTTCGCAGTACGAGTCGGTTTGGTCCATATTCAGTTTCCAAACGCCTATTTTAATGTTTTACAAGACCAGGTGTTGCTAAAGTACATTCCACCGCCAGACCAAGGCCACCCACCAATGAAAATTGTGCTGGCCGGGGGTCTGTACAAATCACCAGAGACATTTATCAATGAATTGAATAGATTGTTCGTCGAGGCCGAGAAATGTATCAACGACCTGTAGTGGCTGCATCTAGACAATGCCTTACAAGATCATAATCGAATGGTTTTCTCTTATAACAAAATCTCGAATAAGGCTCGTTTCCACCTATACGAACAGAGTGCTGAAATTAGACTTAACGAAAGTTGGCAGATATTTTACAATTTCCATCGACAAACGGCAGCGAGACTGAGCCCATACTTTCCAGTGTGAGCGAAGTAGATTTGGATCACAGCACGAAAAATATCTTTGTGTATACCGACATTGTCACCTCGCGAGTGGTCGGTGATGTGATGGTCCCATTAATGCAGACTCTGCCCGTCCTAGACTGATCCTCAACGTCTGTATTTAGAATTACGATAAACCTCATTACGTACCACACAGTAGGTTCTGCTTTGACACGTTTGAACTTCTTATCACAAGAAAAGCAGGGGAAACTTATACCATTTGCAGGTGGCGTTACATTTTCGAACAACCAAGCGTTTTGATCTGGGTTAGTCATGGTAAAACAAGTCCTAATTCGGTGCAACCCCAAACTGTACGAGGAATATTTTTGTAATTAAGACGGCAGCGGTCTTCCCGTTTTTGTGGGTGGTCGGAGTCAGAGAGCTCATGGAATTGGTAATTTCTTTAGTGGCCTAGGTCGCACAATTCTTCCTTGGTTGAAGACTGGTGGTACAGCTCTTTTGAGGGGAAGGGCTGGGCATGGGTTTGCAGGTGGCTCAAGATGCCATAAGTGTGAGGAATTTTGGCGTATCTTAAAAGAATACGATATGAACGCCTGTCAACGGTTAATCCTAGGCGCTGCTCGACATATCAGCCGATCGGGTAGTGGCGTTAGGAAACGAAAACGAGCCGGTCCGCAGGGTAAGCCAGGGAAAAAAATAACACCAGACGCCAGAATGCGATCGGCTCATCAGAAACAACAGCACCAGCGGGGACATTCTGCTATTTTCTCATAATGGCGTTAATACATCCCAAGTCGTGCGAGTGTCTACATTCTGGTCTGGATCTGTTTAGTGTGCCTCCCACACAGACTCAATTCCTAGAAGTTCATCCTTTGGTCATGTTAGCCTACGGAGCCTCGATCGAGATCTCCATCTCTGGTGTCGGAGAAGATTATATAGATTTGTTTAATACTTTTCTGCACGTGAGAGCCGAAGTTACACTTCCCAACGGTGACGACCTACCGCCCACAGCCGAAGTCGACCCCATAAAATATTATTTGCATAGTTAGTTTTCTCAAGTAGACGTGTCCCTGAATGACACTCTTATTTCACCGAGTAAAAATTCGTACCCATACCTGGCCTACTTGGAAGTTCTTTTAAATTATGGCAAAGAGGCCAAAAAAGAGCCACCTGACATCGGCTCTATACTACCAAGATACTCTTATGTATATGGTAGACACGAAGGGTGATAGCAATAAAGGTCTAGCGAAAGGAAGATCTTTAGCCATCTATAGTGTGGAGATGGATATTATGGGCCGCCTGCATACCGACATTTTCAATCAGGACGGGTACATGTTGAATGTTTTCGATATAAAAATCAAACTAACCCCATCAAAATCAGTCTTTAATGTGATTGCAACAGATGTAAACGCTGGTTATAAGAGTGTCATTACTTACGCAACCCTCTTGATCAGGAAAGCTAAGTTAAATCCAGCTATATCTCTGGTTCATGTAAAAGCCAACGCCAAGTATCCTATTAAATGGGTAGTGGTAAAAAGCTTTTCTATCCCGAAAAGTATGTTTTCCCACACACAAGATAACCTCTTCCTCAGCCAGACGCCGACCTGTGTGGTGATCGGTTTATAAATGCTTCCTGTTTCAACGGCAAGCTAAATACGATCTTTTTCATATTCTGTCATTATCAATTAAACTATTTGAGTTTGAAGGTATTTGGGCGGAACGTAATAAGCACACCCTTAACCATATTATATACCATGGGTCAGAACGTGCAAGCTTGCCATGGCACAAATTTTGCCCTCGGCCTGACCGGTAAGGATGATGGAAATGGTATCCATTTGAAAGTTTTTGCCAAGGGTACACTCTTTACACTCTTGATCTGACTCCCAGCATATTAGACGGGGAGCAATATGATTTGGCGAAATCTGGCCCACTGTCACTAGACCTTAAGTTTGCCATTATAACGGATGCACCTCTACAAGTCATCGTATACGCGGAATTCAACTCGGTCCTAGAAATTTCCAAGACGAGACAAGCGCTAACCGATTACGTGGCATAATGGACACCCAAAAACTAAGACAATTACTTATGTCTGACATGTTTGTTTGACGCCTTTCACTAGTCAACGTATAGGGATCAGTTGCCTAGAGACAATGATAGAACAAAGCCAGCTGCTTTAATCGTCAATACTGACCCCAGTGTTTATTCTGGGTCACATTGGGTCGATTTATATTTCGATGGTATAGGTCAATTTGAATATTTCGATTTGTTTGGCTTGCCGCCATTACACGCCGACATTATACACTTAATAAGACGTAACTCGGACAAACCACCTATGCAAAACACCCGTAAGTTGCAAGACATTAATAACGTCACTTGTGGTCTTACACCCTGTATTTCCTGGTGATTAAATGCCGCGGCGCGAGTATGTCACCTATCCTGCAGCCGTTTGGCCACAGACAACACGTGAACAACCGTCTCGTGTTTCGATTTGTTTCCCTGTGGTTGAAAAAGACAAGTCCAAACATGCTTAAAATCAATTTATAAACTCAGTCCTATAAAATGAGATAAATTGTCCGCATTCGTGTTTCGTTACTACAACGCTCAAGATGTCTACAGCCACCTGGATATTCATGTCAAAAACTGAGGAAAGGCACAGACCCCTAGCCAACAGTTTAAAAGCGGCAACTGTTTGGTGAATCTGATCTGAATTACCATACCATACTCACGAGAGCAGAGTTTGAATATCCCCTATCAATTAAGGATGACATTCTAGCTGATTTTGATAAACTAATTTATGTTTACCAACTACCTGAGATGTCTGGTAAAGACCAGTCTAGGTACAACTAACACCAGTCTACATATAACTACAGCCAAGACATACCCGACCCGAATGTATTTCTCCAGTCAGGACATGTCACTGAATGATCAGACATACAATAACCGAGTCCCTCAGATCTCTTTGGGAGGTAAACAGAGCTAGCTTTAGATGTAACCGAATAGAACGTTGTCTACCAATAAAAGTCAGTGAAAATGTTATCTTTCTGTTTGTTTTCTTCATTATTGTTGTTCTTGTTGTCATACCTGGGGCTTACATCTAACCAGATACAAGCTCTATAAATGGCCTCACCACCCACGAGGCGGGTGGGGGAACCTATATGGAGTTTAAGACCCACGGGTCGAATATCTACACTTACCACCAACATCGTGCACCCCTGTCATATCTTTGCATAAATCGACAGAAATAGCAGGATAATGTATCAACAACACCTCTTCTCATTTAATGTTCAATGGTCATTGTATTGTTTTTCTATATATGGTTTCCCTTTATTAAAATTATTACATACTTTCTTTAAATCGTTTTTCATTGTTTTATGTTTTACTTTTATATTTATACCACGTCATAGCTCACTTTAACCACCATAACCGCGTCACTAGACGTACCTTCCCATACATCTCGAGGGGTCACTTGACAATGCCCGCTACGCCCCTTGACCACGCCTACGTTTTACAAAAAACAAAATATCGGTCAATGAGGAGTTATCACCCTTTGTGGCGCACTTCGGTAAATGCTAAACATAGGTTTAAATTTGTGGCGCAAAATCGATAATTAGTAATAATATATAAGGAATGTTCATCCCCGCCACCGCCGCTTCCACCACCACCACCACAGAAGGGGAGAACATAGCACACGTTACACTACTGCCAAATAGCTCTTTATAGTGCAATTGAACAAACCAGCTTTAGAAGTTGGCAACATAAGTCTTTTACCAACTGAGTGTAATAGCAAGGTGAGATTGTCAAGTAATTTAATTTTATGAACATTGTGAGATACAGACAGTTTATTAACTTTTTGCACTTCACTTAGAATGGGTTTAAAAAGAGAAGGAATGCCATTTTTTAAAATCACTTTACATTCCATATAGTATTTCAGCTGTGTAACACTTTTCACTTTGTCTTGTTATTTCGAAGTGTGTCTTCAACTCCAACCATTGGTACACAATTATTTCAACAGCTGGTTGAATTGATAACCATCTAGTTTTGCAATATGACACAATTTTCAGAGGTGAGGAACTATCATTTAATGCTTTATATAAATTATTGTATTATTGTTGTTTGACAGATGATGTGGAGATCCAGTTATGTGTTTCAGCAACAAGGAATTCCAAATTCCTTGGTGAACATTTTGATGAGGCATGCGATAACGCTAGCTGCAAGGAATGACACGCACATTTCATGAGGGTTCAAGATGGGATATCTTCCTTCAATTTTGCATAAACGCCATGGTTGATACCAAAGATTACCGAGGCTTTGTCGGTACCAACTGCAGCCAAATTCACATAAAAAAGAATCACAAAGTCGGCATCACAGCAATAATTCGTAACACACTGAGTTTACAGTTCAAATAATGTTAGTATGATGTATGCGCGCTTTTAATCATTACCGGGGGATTGCGAGATTGTTGAGCGTTGAACAAAGTCAGTGCAAAGTTTAAATAACGGCAGTTACCATAATTTACGCACGTCCAGACCCAAAATAAAAAAATGTTAATTCCATTGATGTTAATTCCAGGCATTTCGACTTGTTTAAAAATTATTTATGTGTATTGGTTGAAGAGGTTTCGGGACAACAAATATCCCAGCCGTACTCCTATTTGTATCTCTATGGGCGACGAAATAATTATTTCCGCATCTAATAGACGCCGCTTGTTCCCGGTACAAGTTACTAATAAGTCTGATGTCATTTCCGTCTACTCCAATATCTTGAAGGCATGTAAATTAGTCGCTCAAGTTATACTCTACCAAAAGCTGTCTTGTAGTCTTTAAAACAAAGATATATGTTTCTAAACGTCTATATATTTTTCAGTTAACATCCTTAAGCAGATTACTGCTTCTCTTGTACCGCTGTTTTTGCGGAACCCAAATTGTTCTTCAGGTACTTCCGCATCTATTTTATTTTGAATTCTTTCTTGTATGACCTTGAGGGGTGTCTTAGTTATTTGGCTCATTAAGCTAATAGTTCTGTAATCATCACAATCAACAGCTCTTGGCTTCCTGGGTATTGTGAGTAAAATGAATGTTTGTAAATGCTTTTGGGTGTACCCAGTTATATATATATATATATATATATATATATATATATATATATATATATATATATATATATATATATATATATATATATATATAACTCGGTACACCCCCACTGGGTATGGGCCGGTATACATAGTATCGTCAAAACATTTTATTTTCACATATAGAGCTATAAAAATTGTATGTTGTTTCTGGGTTTCTTCACACCACTGTCTGAGTAGGTTGGTTTTTCCGGCTGGTAGCCTGGTATGTATAGGTCACTTGGTATGTAGTCATAAGACTGGTCTCCTGATTGCTGGGCTGACATCTGAGTATTGTAGACAACCGGGCCATCAATCATCTGAGTGTCGGTCACATCAAGCATCTAGCTATTGGGCTCTTCACATATCTGGTTTCTGGCGTCATCACACATCTGACTGTAGCTGGGTTGAAAACTGGCGGTATAGTATGCGTCTACTTGGTGGTTTCAGTTAGTTCCTTGTTTAACTTGAGCACTGCCTTGAGTGTTTTGGACTAGATTGCTTCTGGTAGTGCCTTGTTTTACATGAACACTGACTTGAATGTTTTGGTTACTGAGTTGCTTGTCTCTGTTAGTACCTTGTTTGACTTCGTTACTGGCTTGGTTAACTTAGTTGATTCTGTCAAAGTCAGATAGGATCTCGCGATGCATGGCGCTCATCTGTTCATATTCTTGCCGAGTAAGTGTCATACCCGTCTTAGTCGGGAATTTCTGGTCGGATTCACCGTAAAATCTTCGGATGTGTAACGTGCTTGTTCCTCTATAGGATGAGACAAACACGGCCTTATCACCACCGCACACTGGCCTAATAGTCTCACCACTACGAGTCATGTAGACCCAGTTAGCAGGCACAGTCTTGAGGTCTGTAGTCATCTTCTGATCACACAGCTTGAGTGTTACTGGCCTCGGGTTTATATACTAGTTTTTGAGCCATGCGTAAAACCAGTTTCAGCCAGTTTCTTAGGTCAAGCGGTACAGATTAGGCCGACGTGGCTGTTCGTATGGCGCGACTAAGCGTTCTACTACCCGATCGTTGACCTGTTGTATGTTTGAGGTGGGTGGAGAATGCAGGTCATGCTCGCCACATGACCTCTAACCATGATGAAATAGATAGCGTAGAGGGCGCCGTGTTACGTTGGTTGTAGTCACTGTGAGCTACAGTCTGTGAAGTTAGAATAACCGTGATATGCATATACAGTCTCCTCACACCCACTGTATTTTTCTTCGAATTAAGGACTGGTCAGCTATTAAAGACAGGACTGTAAGTATATTACAACCATTTTGTTTTTATTTAGGTGTTTTAATACTCGTCCGCTAGTGTGGATTGACTAAAGGTTAAGGATGCCGGTGACGATGTTTGCTCGACGTTTGGTGAGGCTGGTTCTGGAGTATCCTGTTGTCGATTATAGTCGAGGATGCACTCCTCAATTCTATTCAGGCTTAATGTTATTATTTCTTGTTTGGTGAAGTTCTTTTGTAGTACATCCCGCAGTCGAACCGTTACTAGGTCCGCAAAACTACCATAATCACAAGAATGACTGAATGGATTCTCAGCTTCTTGATTTTGTGGGACATTAAGACACGCCAGGCAATAGCTGTATAGTTCAGCTATTAGTATGCTCCACAGTTTGCTAATTAGGTATTCGTGGGCCTCGGAATCTGTAAAACAGATAAGAATAGGGTACTTTATCAGCGTTATAGACATGGATATTACAGATAATAGCTATGGATCTGACATGCACTTTCTGTTACACAGTTCATATATTTCTATCGATAATAGGTATGCGGACCCCGCAGTACACTTCACCTTCCCCTACTACTACACATTACTACCTATATTATTACGGTGTAGTATATTTTTAAACCAGATGTTCGCCACTCGCATAATGTCGAATTAGCTATCAGCGTGCAAAAGTGTATTCATGCGTCCAAGTTTGGATACTCGAGTTATCTCGAGTGATGGAATAAAACATTTTCCCATCTGTCATATTGATTTCGGTCTCCTCATCTAAGGGTTCGATATCTACATGGCTGGGGCTCGAACACACCACACACCGCACCACACACACACACACACACACACACACACACACACTGGGACTCGAACCCAGGTGCCCAGCGACTAGTTCGTCTACTTATCTATATAAGTATTCCACATGCCCGGGTCATGCCTCGCTGTCTTTGAATGGTCTCAGGAGCGGTCGGGGGATGCGGAGGCGGCCGGAAAGGACATCTGGGGGCGGTGCGGTCGGTAGGGGCTACCCAGGGACCGGATGTAGTCAACCGGAAGTGACACCGGGAGTAGTCAAAAGTATTTTCCCGCAAATGTTTCAAAAATGTGGTCCGTTCTGGAGTCGGTTTTTGGCGTCACCAATCTGGAGCTATACCTTTTATATAGTGAAATATGACGTCAAAAATCTGGAGGGACTCCATATTTTCGAAGTAGTTACAACGTACCTTACTACTAGCCTTCTCTACTTCAGCTTTTAATATGTTTGATCCATCTTGAATATTTTACAATGTTGAGTTATTTACCCTGCGGTCCCGGTAAAGATATTTTGTGTAATCTATCTATCTTTTTATTATGTCGGTATTATCAATTATGCCGGCTCCCTGGCCTAGGAGTTAGCAGCTTTCTCCGTAACCCCGAATACTCTCGTGGTTGACGTGAGTGCACGAGAATTGGAAGCGGTTCGAGTCGCACCAGTGACTTATGAGAGTATGGAGCCGGTCGCTCAGAAAGTCGTGGCGTGCTGATGAGCGTAATCTTAGCCTGGGAATCAACATACAGCTGAAAGATGCTGATGTTGGCCGCAATATCCTGAAACAGGATGGAAACGAGGAAAAAAAAGTTATCACTTATATTTTATCCATTTTTCCCCTCTGATACAACCATTTCCTGTTATATTATTTTCCTTCTTTGTAAATATTTTTATATTTTTCAAGCAATTCTTTCGAGTTATGTTTTATTTCTAGATCCTCTATTTCTTTGAATTGTTTCTGCAACCACTCTACTTTGGCAACTCTATACATGCAAAGTATTTCTCTGTCTATTAATATATTGTGGGGTGTTATTTTTTTATTTTTTTTTCATCCTTTCTTTGAGTCATTTTGCTCTATAATTCATCGGTTATACATAATTGCTTTTTCTTATTTTCCTTCAACGGCAAGTTGGTATTTGCAATCCGTATGTTAGTTTTTACACAGTTCCATTTTGTATTAATTACCTTCTCAGGAAAATATTTAAGTGTGCCTGAGTTTGGTTATATGCTTGGCTCTAGCGTGGACAATAAGACTAAAACAACTGAATAAATTTTGGAGTGGGACAGATAGAACTAGAAAAATTAGATTTTTAGGAGCATACATCTTTCCCATTGCAACATACGCTTGTGAGACCTGGACACTTACTAAACAAGTTGAACAGCGCGTAAATGCCTTTGAATATAAATGTTATAGACTAGGTTTAAGAATATCTTTGGTAAAGAAAAGAACAAATGCATCCATACTTCAAGAGCTGAATGTTGAAGAAGGTTGGCTATTAAAGATGGTCACTTGAAATATCATGAAAGTTTGGAGAGAACAATAATGGAGGGGTATATGCCTGGGAAGAGAGGAAGAGTAAGGCCAAAGAGAAGATAGGTGCAGGATGTGGCGGATGATCTCCAGATGAGTGTATCAGACGCGGGACATCTTGCTTTTGATCGAGAGGTTTTCCGGGAGGTTGCTATGGCAGCGAGGTTCTGCAAAGGACATGTTACTGAATGAATGAATGAAATGAGCGTGGAGGATGCATGGAAGAACGTTTCTGAAGCATGTACAACTTACGAGTAACTGGATCAGCTGGCATTTACGAGTATAAACATTGCGACATTGCTCAGTGAGATGAAGCATGCACGGGACTACACGGAGTGCTATGGTGTCGATCTTCAATCAACCCTTAACCGTTCAATGGACAGACAACATCAAGATATGACCACGAAACAATCTAGCAGAATCTAGACCAAAAGCTTAGGACAGTGTTTCCCAACCTTTTTTGTGCTATGCCCCACCTAAGCCTTTCTAAAATTCTTATGCCCCCCCCCCCTTCCCCCCAACATATACATAATTTTGAATATTCAAAAACTGAAATGTTCACTAAAGAAACTTGAATGATAGGTTTTAGGAAGAAATCACTAGGAAATTATTGAGCAAACACAGTAATTAAATTTTCAAAACATATAACGGAGAACTGAAATTCAAGTACAAAATAATTTTAATGAACGATTTTTCTATATTAATTTAATTATTAGTAATTATTTATTATTTAAATGTAGTGAGACAGTAGACCCCGAGTTAGACCAAGAAGGCGGTGCAGAGATAATACATGTACAGACCTACAAGCACTTGGAATCAACGACTGGCAAGAGAAGGTCCACCAGAGAGACGAATGGAGACGGATTGTATCTGCAGCAAAGAACCTCAATGGCTCGGAACGCTGAAGAAGAAGAAGAAGAAGTGAGATCCTTGCGCTTGATGCTTGCTGCAGAGAGATTTTATGTCAGGTTCCAATTTAGTTAACTTCAGTCTCAAGTCTCCCCGTTTTGTTATATCCTGCCGATTTCTTTCTTTTTTATTTTTTTAGCAGCAAATCAATGATGGCACTAAATCCGCGTTCAGCTAAATATGAAGATGGAAGCGGTAACAATAGTTCTCTTGCACATTTGGTTGCATTTGGATATAGACACAGAGATAGAGGATAGAGATGGGGTGGATCCGAAGAGAGTGGTTGCTGTCTCTGGAGGGGTCTCGGCTGGCAAAAATTAGTTTAATCTTCGTGCCAGGGCATGCGTGAGTACAAGGAAATGAGCGGGCTGACAAGCTCGCAGGTGAGGCTACTGTGGAGGGCGGACGCGCCATGGACCAGGCTGACATTCTGAATGCTCTATGAGAAGTAAGACATTTGCGAGAATCAAGTGTTGACTGTGAATCTACAACCATGGTCAGACTGCAAGAACAGCAAATTAAAAGAGTTGCAGCCAAACAAGAACACTACGCAGGAAGCCAAAGAAGATTGATAAACCAACACAGAACTGGTGTTGTTAGCCGCTACACGCTGCGGTATTTGCTGAGGAGGGGATCCGAGCACTTATGGACTGAATGGTTCGATGTGCAATGAGGATGATTTGTCGACTAACTAACTAACTAAGCGTAGACTAACAATGCATATTTAAATATGTATGGCACATTTATCCCACCGCAAAAAAAAAAAAACTTACTTTTTCATTTGACAATTTTTTCTGGAAAACGATGCTTCTAAAACTGAAATTAATAAAAAAATTACCCATTGAATTTACATACCATTTATATATCACTTATATTTATACAATGTATATATTTTTTTAAACAATGAGACTTTTACAACAATTTAACGGACGCTTATTTCAAATTAACACCAACGGTGAATGCCGAGCGTTACTGCGAAACACTACAGAAACTGAGATTCCGGCACTAAGCATTTCGAGCCATTCAGAACAAATAGCGCGAAATGCTTAGTGCCGGCCCAGTATAACCAGTAGTTTAACTGTAACGTCTAACAAATGAAATCACGGCTACTAACAGGCGGACAGAAATTACTTATATTGGACGTTTACCCAGCTCGAGTAGCGACTGAGAGTCGACATATGGTTAACTTAAATTCTGGACAAGTTCATTTTCGAATTGCTCCCCTTAACAATCGAATTGCCCCCCTGTGGGGGCGTGGGCCCCACGTTAGGAAACATTGGCTTAGGATATCAATTACTGGATATCCATTACCGCCAATGCAACTCAGGTCTTAGTCAGATATGACTGAGCTACCTGTATATTTTAGTAGATAATGCTATCTGTTAGCGCCGAATGTTGGGCGCCGCTCACCAGACACAACAGCCCACGTTATGCCAACAGCTTTGGGCGGAGGAGCGCAATTGAGAGGGTAAAAACCTTATCCTGGTGCGACAACTGCAACCTAACGGCTAAATTATCATGGCAGGGTAGACCAAAGCCACAGCCTTGGTCAGCAACTGATCTAGGATCACAGCTCCGACAGGCGGACAGTTAGACCATTGCTTTGCTGATCCGGTAGCTTCTGCAGATGGTCTTGTTTCAGACGTTATTGGTGTTTTCACGAGCTGAATAGTGAGCTCGGATCATATTGAAGCGCTTACACAGCCTTACGGCAAGAAGCACGCTTTGGTGATGGCCTGGAGAGAACGTTATCTCCTAAAGTTACACTTAGAGCGTGGACAGCGGTCGAGGACAGACCCGGACAAGACTTGGTGTAAGCGAAAGGCCGCTACTTGTATATATTTTATGTAGATGTTTTATGAATGATATAATAAATGCAATTTCCTGTGATCATTTTAAGCATTGCAAACGAGCTATTATGACAATATATGGTTTCAAACAGAATCGGTGTTCAGTTGTATTAATTATATGTACAGTCGTGTTATTCGTGATAATAAGATGAAGAATGAGAGTTATAAAATATAACATTCAAACTCAGCTCACTCATGACAGCAATGATGTACCATAACAAGTCATATAATAATCTGGACAATGTAAACATCACCGTCCCAATACGCTATCTTGTGTCCCACGAACAGGCCATGACACTTTAGGACACGTCTAAGCATATACTGGACCATGAGGCTTTCGATGTCAAAGCGATACTGCTGACATCTTAGAGTGGTGTTAACACAAGTAATCAGGTCTACCATAATCAGTTATCATCCTGATATCAGGTGCACCATGAGTCCTTCACCGGGACGACATAATGACTCATTGGGACTTGGTCATTCCGACCCATGGCAGATTTTACCTTTCGTCTGGAGTAAACTAGACAGGCCGAGAGAGAGGAATCACGCTGCGTGGGAAACACATGGTCTCTACAATTCAGCACAGGCTTTGTCCTATGGTGAGGCTATTATACCTTTTTTTCATTTGAAGCACAATATATAAGCTATATGTTAAGACGGCAATATGTCAGAATTACCACTACCCTTCATTGCAGAGACACTTGTTGGATATTGATATATCAATTGTCTCAATCGTTTTACATTGTTAATATGCCGCAGGTAAATCTAACCAGTCAAATACAAAGGTAACGATATCAAACAAAACTGGGGGACAGATAGAGATATGCAAATGAGAATACAAAAGACCAGAGGTGTCGTATATTTACCTCACATTAATTATCTGTTTATTTGTTATATTTACCGCATTCTAAGTTAAAGTATATCCCAAGGTAAAGGACCCATTTACACGCCTTGGTTGGTATATGGTGCTAGGCTCACATTTGTTTAACAATCAGCACTATATGGGTGAAGTGGTCACAAATACAGGTAGCCTTTATTTCCCAAGATATTACGTGGTATCAATGACAGGCTGGGTCTACGTGGAAGCCCAGGTTCATTAAACAAACATGAACCTGGCTAGTGATTCCAACACACGACCACTGAATCGACAGGAAAGGCAGCTAGCCACAATTTACTAATTTTTAGTAGTAATTTTACAAATTCTAATTTACCTTCATATCACGACGATTGCTGGGTGGACTAAGACTGTGGCTTGGAGAAATATCACCGGAGTTGATCTAGAATACCACAGACCGAGATCTGTGAGAGAAATGATTGCATACGCCAGCTGACAGGACACATAATGATGACGATGATGATGATGATGATGATGATGATGATGATGATGATGATGATGATGATGATGATGATGATGATGATGATGATGATGATGATGATGATGATGATGATGATGATGATGATGATGATGATGATGATGATGATGATGATGATGATGCTAACAACGTTAGTGTTATTGCAGGAAGATATGTTGATAATGTCATAAACGATAGGATGTGGGAATAGCCGTCCACCAAGTGATGGAAGGACTGGCCACGTATACCTCCATGCATTCAGGCCTACACAAGGTGATGATCTCAGCACTAAGGAGGCAGAAATACCACAATGTAATATACGGGTAACTGTCATATGGCAATAACTACGATCCATGGCGGTGGCGAGTGTGGATGGTAAGGCCAATTCTAGCTGCAAATGTTTGCCCACAGCAGGGGCATGTGAAAACATGGTCATTTCCACCATTTTGCACCATCTTACGTCTCTCACGCTCTGTGTGTGCTTTATCTGCACTCATTTTCTCCTTTGCCTTTATTCCATTTCTGATAGTTGCCCTCCATGCAACACGTTCAGCGGCGACATGCTCCCATCGTGCATTATCAATGCCTGTGAAGCACAATGTACCAAACTATCGTCTGTCAAGACGGAAAGGTGCCAATGACAATGAATATACGGGTAAATGAGATTACAAGTGACTCGGTACAATTATCTTGGAACAGTCATAACATCTAATGTGAGGGGCCTTGAAGAGATTAGAATAAGAATCGCTATGGCGAAGGTAGCCTTTTGCAAGATGGAAAATACTGACCAATAAAAAGATGTCAGTTGCAATAAGACAAACAGTGTTGAAGTGCTACATAGAGCCTATGCTTGTGTATAGATGTGAGAAGTAGCCAATGAGCAGACAATCTGAAAAACATCTAATGTCAGTAGAAATGTAGTTGCTATGGAGTATGCAAAGAATACTATGGACAGACAGAAACACCAATGAGCAAGCCCAACAAGAAGCAGATAAAAACCGTAAACTGATCATAGAAATTAGACCTAGATTATCACAATGTTTTAGACACGTAATAAGAAGATATAAACTAGAGAACTTGGTGACAACTGGTAAGATTCGGGATAAAAGAACATGGGAAAAGCAGAGAAGTAACTACGTGGATGGCTTGGTCACGTGGCATGGTCGAGGCAAGAACACTGAGCTGATCCACGACTCTGGTGACCATGTAAGATGGCGAAACATGACCGCCCACGCTTATCGGCAATGCACATGACGATGATGATGAGGATATCACAGCCCTGTAGCAGGGCATTAAAAACATATGATGATGACAATGATTTTGAAAATCATGATGATGATGGTGACGCTATTGATGGTAAGCATCATCATCATGTGGCCTATCAGCAGACGTAGGCGTTCATGACTCTCCACAGATCTCGGTTTTTGTTTTTCTGGATCAACTCTGCTGATGATT